>WEKY01005617.1:0-22478 GCA_013390045.1 Picathartes gymnocephalus
AGTAGTTTTATCCCAGAGATAATAAGCTTTATAAAGGTAATATTTATAAGTAATATTTAATTACAATTGCTGAAGTAATTATTTTTAATGAATGAATGGAAACTAATGTTTCAGTATGGAAACATTCAGAACATATTGGTGTAAATGCTGCTTTATGTTAATTTAGCTCATTGTCAGAATATTGTTTTGATTTGAAAATTCTCTGAGTGGACTTAACATGATCGGTATATGTCTTTTCATTTGACTCTTTTTTAAATTTACTTTGGGAATTAATGAAGAGCAGTGAAGAGGGTTAAGCATGAAGTCAGGTTGCTTAGAGCCAGAATAATATGTAGGTTGTGTGCATTGAGCTTGAAACAAATTATTGCACCTCCTACCACAATAGAAATTGAATATTCTCAGTGTTCATTCAATGTGCCTTGAATGACTGAGTATGAATTTATTTTCCACTATTATTTTGATTAAATATGATAAACGAACAATTTTACAATGCATAAAATTAACCATACAAAGGCATGGTTCATTTCTTCCTAAAAGTAAGAAGATTGTATTGCTATATAATGAATACAATAAAAATGGATAGAATCTGACTCACTGTATTCTGTACAATTTAGCAAGAAAAGAATGTACTGCTATTGAACCAGAAATAAAAAGCTTAGAAGTCTATCTTCAACATACTAAATGGACATGAAAATCTTAATGAAAAAAAAAACCAACTTCATCCATAAATGTAAATTCTGGACATTTGGAGACAGATACAGTGACAGGATTTGTATTTTAATCTGTATAATCCAAGTGGGGATGATCTAAATCTGTGAATGTACCTAGTCTTGAAGTGCTACCCTTAAACACTGAAGATTTATGTGCACATAAATTTTAGGCTTGCATGAAAAGCAAATAGGTGTGTATACATGTAATTGAATCCTATGCTGGAATACATTTACTCTTGTTTTAGTTATACACTTAATTAAATAGATATCTAATCTAAGACATTCAGATTCTTGCCCTAATCAACAAACAAAGATATATATTCCCATGGTGCGATTCAACCCATCTAAAACATCTATCTGTAATTTTTGAAAGAACATAATTTATTTGTAATGTAAAAGAAACAGCACAGCCTTATTTTATCATATTTGTTCTGGTAGCTACCATGGATTAAATGAATTAGAGAACAATGCTGCATATGTGACCTCCATGCATCCTGCAATCATATTGCACACACATAACTCCATGATTTTATCTCATGCATATGTGGTAAAGCTGAAAATTTCAGATATGTTTCAGTGAGCAAGCATTTAGTGGCTTGAGATTGGGTGATTCAAATTCAAGCTATTCTTAGTGACTCCTCCTCCTCAAATATTTTAAATCTAACGGTGGAGGTGAACAAAATATGTGTCTTATTATTAAGTGTATATTTGACAATAATGTCTCTTCTTCTTAAGGTGTTGGACACATACTTAAGAAGAATTTCAGGTGATGGAGTGCATTATGTTAGTTTTTCTACAGGTACAGGGAGCCATGGCCCATAGCCTGTTTCAGAAAGAATACCTAATGGATTTATGTTTCCACCTGAAAAAGGAAAACAAAAGGCAGGATTGATTATATGCTGAAAATAATTTTTGTTGTGGTTTTGGGAGGGACTTTAGTGAGCATTAATTATTCTCTTCTCCAGAATATATAATATATGTAACTGAAAGTGCTATTTAAAATATATCTTCAGAAATTGGTATAAAAATAGTTATAGTACAAGAATTTAAGTTATATATACAAACTATGAAATTATTTATTCTTTGATATAAGAATTTATTCCTTTGAAGAATATTTTGCTACTTTTAACAAGGTTGTGCCAAATATTTTTATTTTTCATTGCATTTCAAACACAGAGGAATAATACTAACTACTTTTATTTAAATATGAATAGTCTAATAGCAAAGTATTGTAAACATACCTGGTAGATAGTGAATATTTTTTTAATCATAATTTCAAGTATACATGGATTACTGTGCTACAGGCTTTCCATAAAACAGCTGGATCTTGCAGTCTAAGATATCTTGAAGAAGAGAGGTGAGCACTAGTTGTAAACTATTAACTTCTGGTTTGCTTTTCTAATTCAAGGACAAGTTTGTGTCATTGAGATGCTAATGATATAAATTACAGAAGTACCAGAAGGTCATTTCACATCACTTTCCACTTTACTATGCATCTCCTAGGTTCTGAGAGGAAGGACTAGACGCTTTTATGTACTTAAACTCACAGCTGGGGAGTATTTCATTCATTGGTTCAGTGCTTAACATGCTTGCCAAGTGAGCAGATGTCAAAAAAAAAGTCACCGTAGGGTGACATATAAAGGACCTCAAACTATTCAATGTATTTTTGAAATGAAATTTAAAGAATTTAGTTGCTTCATGTGATTTGAAGTCAGTTTTTCAGTGCTTTTTTTAGATTTTTTCAATAAACATGATTTGTTTTGGCTCAAATATTAGTGATGTGTTAGAATATAATAATGACCAATTAAATACAGACTACAAAATAGCTTAAGCTACTGAGTTTGACTATAAACATATGGCACCAGTATAGCTGTCTTTTTAATGGCCTAAACACAAAGTCAAATGATAAGACCACATCTGTGGTCTTCAAAGAAATTCACAGTTCCCCAATAAGTAAAATAATTTGACTGTAATGTGATTGCATTGATGAAAGATTTCTAAAGACTTTTTCTATTTTTTTTTATTTAATTTTCTAAGCAGTGTGACTCTAGCTGCTCCAAATATTTAATCATCAAATCTTGTTCACAGAAAAAGCTGTTCTTAAAATAGCTGAAATTAGTCTGGATTTCTGGTTATTCCAAATATCGGAGGAAGGGCTACATTACAATCATTGCTTAGAAGCTTTCCAACACATGTTACTGTCCCAAAGAGGAGACTGAATGGTGGCATATTTTCTGAACAATTCTGTTTTCTGTTAGGTTTTCTTCTTAGGACAAGATTGCAGTACTTTGGCAGGACAACAGCAAAATCTTGCATCTCCATTTATTAGATCATCTTATCATAAAGTTGTATTAATAATGAAGGTGTCATTTTTACTGTTAATCTCTGCATGAGTGAAAAAGCTGCTTTCTCAGTCCTCAAGCCTGGTCAGTTGTGGGGACCAGGCCTTTCTTTCTCTTGAGGTTTGTGGTTTTTTGGTTTTAGTGGTTTGGGGTTTTTCTATCTGTTTCTCCCCCTCCAGTGCACTTTCCTATTTTGTAGCTCCAAAAATCAATAGGAAAATTCTCCTAACAGAACAACTGCAGAAATGCCTACTCCCTGATACATGTTTCACTTGTTGGCAGTAAGAGACAGAGAGACCTGGACAGGGATATCATGAGAAGTCAGTGTGACCATGGCCAAGTTTCCACCCTGAAATATTCTGATATATTTCAGGGAAGGAGCTCATTAGAATCAGACTGGGATCAAGGAACTGGAAAAATATCTTTTACAAAATATCTTCTGCTTGTAAAATGATTCACTGTTAAGCCCTGTTTACATACTTGTAATCCATATTTCTCACTTTTCCTCTTCATTATATTCCTTTGGATATAAGCCAATTCTCTCTCAAGTAAGATTATCTGTATGGACTCAAATACTTGTGTTCACCACTGCATACAAAGATACAAGCTTCAAAGATTCTGGATTTCTCTCAGTGATTTCTATTTAATTTCCTTTGTTTTAAAAACAAATAAAAAGGTCTTTGCAATTCCCACTATATTTTGCTTTGTGTTTCTTCCATATGTATTCCTGTCTGCAGAACGGAGTGATTATTCCACATGCTTAAAACTAGAATCCCTGAACAATCTGTTTTACTGAAAAAAAGGGGAAGGGGGGTGTTAGCTGTTTGCTGTTTGTATCCAGTTGTTTATTTAGAGTAACTTTAAAAGAAATTTTCTAATTGAATTTTAGATAGAGATAAATTGCATCTGCTCTGATAACATGAGTAAATTTCAGGAAAATGTGAATAAATTCTCTAAGGGGGAAAAAAACAAACTTGGAAGTCGGGTAGTTGCACATACTTTGTGGCAAAAAATAGTCTCATTTCTTTATAAGAGTTTAGAACTGTATTTTGAAAAGTCATTGAAAGACAGTCAAAATGTAGCTATTTGGTGAGCAGAAATTGCTTTGAGTTGTTACTTAGAGAAGATGTTGAATTTCTGGTTTTGGAGGCCATCATGGAAACAATTGAAGGATGACAGTCCTATTGTTTGTGAGGTGGCACCCAGGGTATCTCAGTAAGACAGGAAACTGGAGGGGAACCATATAATTTGATGATTACAAGGGGTGAATAGCAAAAGAAAGAATGGGAAGAGAAGGAAAAGTAGTGTGTATACACATGTATGGATACATATATATATATGTATTCATATATATATACCTGTATTTTTTAAAATTGTAAAGCCTCCCTGAAACCAACACTTGGCTAATGAGACTTGCTTGTAACTGCTTATATGAGTGTTGCATGAGAAGAAAAAGGCAAACACAAACTTTGTTATTGACTTGGGGTGAGACCTACACAAGAGCACTGCTCTGATAAAGCACTACATCTGTCCAGGTTTTGTAAATGTTTGGGATGGTGTCAGAGCGATGTGGTTCTCTTGTGACAATCATACCTCAAATTCCACTCTCACAGTATATGTGTTAAATGTAACATTGGATGGAATATTCTGCTTTTCACTTTAATACTTGGGGCCTGGAGAGACCCGTCAATTTAAAATGGTAAACACCCACTTGCACTGTTTAGAAGTTATAATAGACAGTCAGAAATAGACTTCTAAAAAAACCTGTGTTTTGTGAGTTTTCTCATTATTGAATCACCAAGTCAAAATTTTATTTCTCCTAACCGTCTGTTCCTCCTGTTCTCATCCTCATTTCTCCCATTCCCATTTTCTATAAAGGGCTGTGGATCCTGAAATGATAAGCTGATTGTTATGCAAGATTTGCTTTCTCCAAAAACACAAAAGTTTCTCATTTAGGTCTTGAAACACTCCTTAGGTTTTGACTTCACATTTCAGTTATAGACTCAGGCAGACTAGCAACATATCTGCTGCCAGACAGGAAACTGGTAAGTGGTTATGTTTAATATAGGGATCATATTCATGAAGTCCTGTTTCTCCTATTCATTGCTGTCAAATCACTGGAGTATTTTCACTTTTTCCTTTCACAGGTTTCCTTTATGTAATTATGATAATTTTGTCTATGAAGGATTATTTCAATGTTTTCTCTCTCTCTCTCTTTTTTTTTTTTTTTTTTTTTTTTTTTTTTTTTTTTTGTTTCTTTTTTGGGTGTGTGTGTTCCACTGGGAGTTCCTTTGGGTTTGCCTACTAATGAAAGGAAAAATAATTACTCAAATATTAATTTCATCCACATGCTTCAGTAAACTGAAGTGATAATTTGTTTCAGATGAATGAACTGATTAATCATCTGATATAAACAACAACATTTACTACTAGGATGATAAAAGATAATTATTATATGCAGAAAGCTGTTGTACTTTTAATTAGTAGCTCTAAATTAGCTGAGAGGTGATTGAAGAAACAGAGTTTTTTCAAAGTGACTTTGCCATTAAATCTAGAACCCTTATTACGTAGTTAGTAGCATGGCTTGAATTAAACGTCCTATTTAATAAGATTCTTTTTTATTTTGGCTTAATACTGTTCTATTGTTGTATTCTTCTCATTATTACTACTGTTACTCCAGAGTTTCAATTGTTTATTCCTTCTATTATGTATATTACTTAAGAGGTACTGTGGTCCCTCCATAAGCATTAGAGAGAGCCTTAAACACAAATTTATCAAGGGAAGACCAGCCTTCAAATTTGGGCACCTTATTTAAATACCTCATTAGCCAATTTCATGTTTCCTTGCTACATTTTTTTTTTAAAATATAATTTTCTTACATTAAAAAGTCAGTTCTTCCCAGAACTATAATGAGGTTTGAAAAATACAATTAATTTGAACTTCATATAATTTGTGTCTTTATGGATAATAGTTTTATGAATGATTTTGTTACTACCATCACAAAAGACATCAACAACTAAACTAAAAAAAAAAACTAAAAAAAAACTAAACTAATAAAAAAAATTCTTGATTTGTTATCTTTTTGGATATTCCCTCTGTTATATACAGGCTACTGTTAAGATCTACAGGAAAAGAAGAAAAAGTTGCAGGTGTTTCCTTTCTCCTTCAGCTCAGAGACTGTAATAGAAAAAACAGCAATAGATCTTTTACTTTTCCAGTATACTCCTCTTTCTTTTCAGAAAATCTTGCTTAGACAGTCAGATCCTATGAAGGTGTGATTCAGATTTGTTCTCTCAAAACACGTAAGCAATTGCGTGAGAACATAATGAAGCAGGACTGGAAAATGCTGCCCATGTTCAAGATTAACAAGATCTTCACATTTCTGCAGCTCAGATCACTTTTGTAGTAGCAGGACAATGGCCTCGTGCTTACTCCCTGCCTCATCTCACCTCTTCCACTCCCTTTTCTCAATAAAGTGGCCAAATGTAGTGATGGATCATGCAATGTGCACAACAGCTGTCAGAATGTTATTATGTGAGCAGTAGCTTCTTCAGCTTAAAGTAAATGTCAGTAGTTATTAGCTGTACAGTCTTGTATTCTTTTCCTGTTCACACTTTATTTTACAAGAGACTAAAAAAAAAAACTCTTTAGATTACAACTACTAGGCCCAAGCAAAAAGTATGCCACCTAATTGTCCCTTTCAGAGAATCCCGAGTACTTGCACACGCAACAGTAAAGAATTGTCTTTTATTTAGAAGAAGAAAAATAATATAATTAACTTTACTTTCAATTTTTTTTTTTTTCTCACTACTGTATTGCTCATTGATGGACTTTCGGAGACAAACTTTTGTCTCCCTTGCTATTCCCCTCAGAATAGATTTGAAGCCAGAAGTTTAAACTGTACAAAAAGAGTTAATTTCAAATTAGCAGCTAGGTCTGCAGGTTTGACTGCTGCCCTGGTAAAATAATCTCAGAAAACATAGCCTGTGCAAAGTAGATGTGAAACGTAATTCTCTTTCTTCTGCTTTTATTTAGGTTTACAGCAGTAATCACTGATGGATCTGTTAGGCATTATCATAGATTTAAAATGTGTTGTATTATATACCACAAAAATACCTAATTAGAAAACATTACTAGTGACCAAAGACCTACTTTAGTTTTTAAGAAAGACTACATGTAGGACTGACATAAAAATAGGAAAATGTCTGCACACCTTCATTAAAGCATTTCTGTAGGATGTTTTGCTGCTTTTATTCAGAATAAATTTCTAATTCTCATTCTAGTCAGTGCTCCAGGTCTGTTAACTCACTCTCAGTCTATTAAATAAATTATAATTACTGCCTAGGGCCATCTATATTTTTTTTTTCCAAACTGTTCTACTTCAGCTGTATTATCACTTCAACCCTCTTCCCCTAGTTTAGAAATTACATTGGCAACATATGAGAGGTATATTTTTCATGCAAGATATTGAGACTGACATTCTTTCAAATATTAAAAAAAAAAAAATGAAAATAGTAAGTCAAGGAAATTTCACAGTATCATGATTTGGGAAATTCAGTCAAATTTAGTGCTCCCACTAAAACCATACTGCCACTTGCTACCCCATCCCCCTTCCCTCTTTTGGGTGACTGGAGATAAGAACTGGAGGCACAAAAGATCATGGTTTGAGATAAGAACAATTTACTGTAAACAGTAATGAGATAAGAATAGGATCAGTAACAGAATCAGTACTAATAACAGAGGGCATAAGAAAAGAAACAATTCACATGGAAAAAAAGCCAGATGATAATAGACAGTGCCAGATGGCTCTCTCTGCCAGGCTTGCTGGGCCTGAAGGAACCCCTTCTCTAAGAGCCTTCCTTGCCCCAAGCCCCAACAATGACAGTGAGGTGGTAAAGAAAAACCTCCTCTCCTGGCCGTGCACCCTCCTGGCTACTGCGAAATGTAACTCTGTCCTGGCTGAAACCAGGACACACAGGAACAGAGGCCTTTTTTCTTTCTTCAATATGGTCTTATGCTTCCTTCCACTCAGAGAAAATGTCAAATAATAAGGTGCAAAAAACTATCTACCTCTTAGGTAGGTTAGGCAAAATGAGATAAATTCAACATCTCAGATATAAAATAATAAATCTGAAGATCATTAAAGGAATTAAAATAGTAAGATACCTTTTTTTTTGTCCATAGGGATAAATAAATCTCTATTACGTGTCTAAACAAATTATATTAATATATGTTTGAATTTCAGTTGAGTAAAATCAAAACAAATCAATATAGCGAAAAGAAAGTTGTATGTTTTGATGCTTTCTTCAGGGTTTTGTAATAGATAGCAGATGCACATACTAGTAATTTTTATTGCTAATAATGTACTCTGTAACTACTAATATGATATAAAATGCATTATATAACTAGCAATAAATAAAAAAATGCAGGTTTAACTATTTTCCCTCTACCGTTGTGTTGTTGCAGATCCTGAAAGAGTTGTACATATATGTATGATGATTCAGGCCAGGAGAGAGGGATGTGAGCTGCAGAAAGGAAGAAGAAATGGAGGCAGAGGTTTGAAGCCAGAGGAGAATGACAGTTTATGTAGTGTAATAAGCTCTGCTGATTTTAGAAGAAAGCAGGAAATGTGTTAATTAGGAGTGTTCAGTCCTCTTCCAGCTCCAGGAAAAGTCCTACATCTCACATTTTATGTGGAATTGTGGCCATTTGTGGCGAAATATGCATGTGAGCTTTTTTTCTGTGCAGATTCACATCACTTCCTCATGCTGAGCTTCTCGTGTTAATAACTGTCCCATCTTCTGTCCTCAAACATATTCTTACTGTCTTTTCATACATTCAGATAAATATTTCTTTTTCTTAAACGTGAAATACAGCAAATCCCATCTCCTTCTTCTTCTCCAAGTCTGAGAATGCAGGAATAGTAACAGGAGAGAGGATAAATCGTTATGTTTCTGTTCAAAACTTCCTTTATATAATTAAAACAAAGGAAGAACACCAGAGTATGGCTTGCAGCTCAGTCTAGATCTGTGTGCTCTGGTTTTCCGAGATCATAGAATGGAGCAGCTATTTTTTTCAGCTTCATCTGTGGGAGGAAAATGGCACATGAGAACTTTAAGAACCAGAACTCTTTCTTGCCCTTCCTTATCTCTTCCTTGTTTGCAAAGAGAATCATTTATTCTGCCTTTTCCTCCCTAATCATCTGGATGTCATGCCAGGAAATGTAGGATTCCATTTGACATGTCCAGCAGAGACTACCAAAGGAGCACCAAGAACTCTTGATGAAAAGCAGATAGTTCAGTAAAGGCTTTTTCCACAGACTTTAAGGAGAGTCTCCACAGGGGTTAAGTACTAACAGTAGTGTTAAATCACATACATTGAGAAGAACTAGTATATATTCAAATTAATTCACTCTATTCAAGTAGAGTTAACTGGCATATCTATGTGTGATTTGGAAAACCTCCATGACTTTTACGTTGATCTCTCATATTAATTTGCTAATAACAGTAAATTTGTGCTATACATATGATATTGAAATAGAGTTCTGTTATATTTGAGGACTTTTGTAGGTTTGTCTTGTATACTCATACTTCTATACACTGGGAAATTGTGGAAAGTTTCTATAACTAATCTACAGTCCAGTAGCTATAGAAATTATACAGAGATATATATATTTTTGTGTGTTATATATATATATATATGTGTGTGGAGGGGGGTTCCTTTTACCTACTGACAGCTTTAGCAACTTTTCAGTTATATCATTGTTCTCTTTATTTTTATATCTGATTATTTTTTTGTAACATTAATATATCAACTCCATTTAGTTTCATTGCTCAGTTACTCAGGACCTCTCTTGTCCTTAACTCATGCCAGTGGGAATATCCCTTCCAATGGGTTACACATAAACACCTCTCTAGCCTTATTTTGACATCTAGTCTGCAGTGCACCCAAGAGGCTTATACAAGTGGAATTAATTTTTACTTCTTCCAAAGTCAGGAACACTAGACAACTGTTTTATTCCATTATTTGCTTTGAAGTGAATTAGGATTTACACAACCGGGTACTATTTGCAGGGACTCTACTTTGTATTCACAAACAATTAATAATTTTCCTGTTACAGCATATGATAAGAAGTGTCAACATTTACAGAGAATTCTAACTGATATCACTAAATATTACTGTTGCAGACACAGAGTAGACTGAATGTATTAACAGTAACTGGCAGACAACCAAATGTTTGGAAATGTAAGAGAAGAAACATTTTTAAAAAATGACACCTCTGCTACTATTTTCATTTAGAAGTGATAGTAGCAGTGCTAACTCAGACATAGTCAGTTTTATGCCAAACTGAAGTATTACACTGAACAGTAAAAGATCAGATCTTCTAATTCTTTTATGTGAACTGGCCAAAATTAATTTTGGTTTCCTTACTGAGAGCAATATTCCTATCCATGAATTCTGTCAGATCATCTCTTTAGAGTGTCATCTTTCAATCTTTTCCTTCAAAAACCTTCTCAGAGATTACTGAACAGCTTCTCTTCAAAAAGCCCAACAAAAACGCAAATTATCTTGCAGTTTTACTGGACATTTTTCTCAGCAGAAGGGGGCAAATATCTGTTTATTTGGTGTCTACATAAGTTACTTCTGAAATACTGTCAGTCCGTCATTTGTATTTCTAGTTCAATGTATCACAGTGTATTGCTGGTTCATCCTAAATACAAAGGAAAATTTCACAATTTTTTTTCTTATCTGCTGTTTTTTATGAAGCTACATACTTAAATGAAGGGAGCCATTTAAAGAGAAAGGCTATATTCTGGTAGGAGGGGCAGATATAAGTTACAATAGTAGGTACTCTGACTTTTTTCATATTATAGTAAAAGTTTTTTTTCTGCTTTTGTCATAGATTAAGACAGCAAAGGGTCATAATAAGCCTTTGCACGAGATCATCTCTGAGTTTATTAAATTTAATTTCCATGATTAAAATGTGTTATGCAAAACTCTTGGCTTGCAGAGCTACTTCATGTAAATAATTGATGGACCTTAGATTGAAAATATTTCTAGATGCAGATATTCTGCTACTCATTTATGCGTTTTATTTTTTTTCAAGGTTACTCCATGGCTGGTTTGAGATGTCTCAAAAGTGACATCCAAAGGAAATTGTAGAAGTGAAAAATGTAAACAATGTCCCTTTTTCACAAAGGAAAACAGAAACAAACAAACAAAACCACCACCAACAAAAAACCACTCTTTCCTCCCCTTCTCTTAAAAAACAAACAAACAAACAAAATAACTCTAACTCCTGCAAAGAAAACTGGTTGAAAGTGATACTAGTGTAGTAAATCTAAATGCACATGTCTATTTTGTGAAGAATTCCTCTCTTTCTTATGAGAATGGGTACAAGGGTTTTTCCTATCAGTTGATCATTTGATTGATGACACTAATATGGTCAATGGTAAAGACTTGCTGAGTCTTTCTCATTGAGAGAAAATCTCACACAGTAGTTTCCTGCTTCCTGGAGTTATGCATGAATCCTGTTTATTTAAAGCATAGATTTTCTCCACTGTCATTTATCATTTGGCTGACTGACCATGAACCCCTACTTAGCACGGTGAATGGAGTCTCCAGACTTGGGAGTTAAGATGCATGAGAAATTTGCATTTCTTCTTTCTTAGTGCACATTTGTTTTCCTTAATCGCCACAGAGACTATTTCTCTAGTGAGAGATTTCTCTGTTTGTGTAAACAAGTTTCTCAAAAATGTGGACTTCCTCTTTTTTTTTTTTTCTCAAAAAAGAATTAAATATGGCATTGTATTTCTTTGTAGGAGTTCATAGGAAAAAAAGAAAATAAATAAAGCTAAATCATAAGTAAAAAGAGCATATCAACAGTGGAGCAGATGTAGAAACAGATATTTATGGCTTTTTTTACTGTGAAATAAAATTTTCATATTTTATTTGTTCATGTTGTGAACAAAACTCTCTTTTGGAAATATTATTTAGGCTGATGACAGAAATTATATTTGAAATTATGAGAAGTTAACTTCTACAGAGTAACCTCAAATTCTTAGAATGACCTCTAGCTCTAAAATTAGACCTGTTTTACACCACAAATATTAGACACCAGAACACCTTAATTTTTCATTCACAGTTAAAAAAAACCTGTTTTAAATATGTTTGAGAAAATTATCTAAACTACTATAATCGCTAATAGCTCTGCTGCCCAGGGTGCTAAAACTGCCCCGGTCGAAGGCAAACTCTCTGGGGACCTTCTCTGATCCCCAGAACTCTATCGCAGTCACAGCGTGCAGAGCTGATAGCAGCGTAAAGAGCAGGTGACTATCGCGCAGAGAAGCCAAGCAGGGAGGACTCAGCAGCTCTGCATACCAACTAAGATTTATTTAGCTGATGGGGAGAGACTGACTGAGTCANTGAAGGCCAATGCGTAGCCAAATGACAGAGACCCTTCTAGAACTTGGGGCAGGGGTGAAAGGAGAATGACAGGGGAGAGAGAGGGATCCTCTCACTCGATCAGGGAAGGGGACAGATAATTGACAGGGAGAGCATACAGGGTCCAAACAAGGGTACATGGAACAAACCAAATTACAATTAACCAATAAAAACCGCTGCATCATACTATTTTCAAGCACAATTTTAAGTTATCATTCTTAACAAATCAGTTGATTTATCTGGGTCTTTTGTTTGTTGGGATTTTGCTCAGTTCTTCAAACTAATTTGGTGCAAGAGAAACAGTGAAGTTACTGTAGAAAATAATGACCATGATATAGCTCATGTATGTCTTTCCCAGACTGAAATATATTCTGTTTGGAGACATATATGTGTATTATGAACTGTAAAGGTAGTTTGGGTCCTATTATAGTTATTAGGGCGGATTTTCATTTTCCTTTGTTAGTTACTAAGACCTATCATTATAAATGCTGATTCAACCTTGAAACAAATACCTGGAGCCTCACCAGAAGGACTTATATGAATTGCACATTTCAGTTTCTGTAATAACAGTGCTTAAACCATATTAGTCATTCTGGTATTTTCTTAAAGGCAAGTGAATAACAACAGTAGTGGACTTGATTTTACACTAAAGCTTTCTGATTTCAATATCTCATTAGGCACACAAAATATCCCTAAGAAGGGAAAACCCAGGGTGAAGAATTATATTATCATCTTATTCCATGGTTATCCATGTAAGCTATTAAGAGTATTTCTTTAGGTCCAATAGCTGGCATAATATATAAAATAAATATATTTTATCCAGGTAAATACTGCTTGATCAGTACTAGATTTAATGACAATTATATGCTATCTGTAAAGGTTTGAATTTTGGGTTGCGTTTAATTCTTTACTAGGTCAGTGTAGCGTGTTGACCTTGGCTGGATGTCAGGTGCCCACCAAGCCACTCTATCAGTCCCCTTCCCAGCAGAACAAGTGAGAGAGAATAGGATGGAAAAAAACCAGCAGGTTTAAATCAAAAAAAAAAGACAAGCAAAAGTCTGTGTCTGCATAAACATAGGGAAAATTAAGCTCCACTTCCCATCAGAGAGGGATGTTTGCACACTTTCTGGGAAGCAGGGCCCAGCACACACAGTGATTGCCCCAGAAGGCAAACACTGTAGGATAAAAAATACCCCCTCATTCTTCCTCTCTCCCTTAGCTTTTATATCTGTACTGCCATCATATGGTATGGAATATCTCTGTTTAATTTGTGTCAGCCATCTTGGTTGTGTCCCCTCTCCCAGGACCTTGCCCACTCCCAGCCCCTTTTTAACAGTGGTGTATCAACACCCTTCCAGCTACCAATGCAAAACTGTCCTGGTTTGAAGGACAAGTATGTGCTGAGGAAGGCAGGAGCCTTCCTTGGAATGGAGAATGTGAACCCCTTCCCTCCAAATTATTGTAATTTTGAAATTAAGGGGCTTTCAGGCGAGGATATAGGAATAGGAATAACAGTTCTTTACTAGTATTTATAATAAAGTGAGCAAACAACAACTCTTATGGCATTAACAACAAAATAGAAACAGGAGCCCGGTCCCAGCCCTCTCGGCCTGCAGGCGCTGTCCCCTTGGGTGCAGTGATGGTCACAGCCGGCAGGGGGCGCTGGTGGTGCTCGGTGGGCAGGGCAGGTGCAATGATTCCCCCGCGGCTGCAGGGGGCGCTGTGGCGCGAGCTCCAGCAGACACGGGGCACGGCCGGGAGGGGAAGGGGTGGAGGACAGGCAGGCTTTGCTTCAGGAACGCTGTCGATCCCGGCGCCTCAGCAGGACTCTCGGAAAACAGCAAACTGGGACAGTAGGACGTCTCGGTAGGCAGGGGGAGCGGGGGCTGCAGTGCAGTGAAACCCGGAGCAGTGCCGAGGGAGCCGCGGGGGGCAGGGCAGGGGCAGCAGCTCTGCTCGGCAGAAGAAACAGCTCCACATGAAAAAGGGTCCAGCAGCAGCAGCAGCAGCAGCAGCAGCAGCAGCAGAGACTCTTCTCTGCCAAAAAGGCAGAGCAGCTCCTCCTGTTCCCCTCCAAAGCCCAGCTTCAGCTCCCCTGCTGCTGCCTTTTATCAGCCCCTCTCCTCTGGGGCTTGGCCACAGTCCTTTGTTTTTCTTAAGTATCCAGTACTTATGCTGTCCCCACCCCTGCCCTTTATCAGCCCCTCTCCTCCAGGGCTTGGCCACAGTTCTTTGTTTTTCTTAAGTATCCAGTACTTAACAACTCAATTGGGAAAAAATTCTATACAAAAGGAAAGAAAAAAAGAAAACCTAACCCCCAACAAAAGCACAACACTGTGAGGGCTGCTGAAGAAAAATGAACTCTATCTCAGTCAGACCCCATACAGTCAGAAATGTGAGCAACTCAGGGGTCTCTTTTGGAAGATTCTGATTGTACATGGCCCTGGAGATATAAGAAACCCAGGAAATACATGTTATTTTCAGGGGTCACCACTTCAAGAAAGTAATGATCCATGCCAATGGTCAGACTGTCAAACAAAGGTGGAAAAGACCTTGCACAGATGAACAAGGAGCTGCTGATAAAACTTGAACATAAAAAAATAAGAAAAATTCAAGAGGTTGAAGCAGGGTCAGCTGTTCGAGGAGGAATAAAAACACTAGAAATACACTGAAAAGATGGGGTTAGGAAAGTCAAAATCCATGTAGAATTGAATCTGGGGTGAAGTCTCTGAAGAAAAATGATGCAGAGAAACATGAATTAAAAACTGTCTTCTTAACTACAGTCTTTACCAGTAAACCAATCTTGAACAATCTCAGAACCCCTGAGACCAGCAGAAAAGTCTAGAGTAAGGATGGCTTAGAGGACTAGGTGAGGAAGCCCTTAGACAAACTGGGTAAATGCAAACCCATGGGGCATGGTGGAGTGCATGGGAGGTCACTTACCCACGGAAGGTTGTGGCAGCTGGGGGAGGTTCCCAAGGTCTGGAAAAAGACAACAACATTCCTATCTTCAACAAAAGCAAGGAGAAGGATTGAGGGAACTATAAGCCAGTTGGTCTCACCTCTATACCTGGGAAGGTGATAGAGCAAATAGCCCTGGTCACTTTCTGCAGATATTGGAGATGATCAGAATGATTAAAAGTAGAGGGTTGGCACTGTTCAGCCAAGGGAAAGAAAGGCAAAGTCAAGGCAAGGGATAAGAACTGTAAGGGAGGCAGGATGCTGAGTCAGGTTGCTCAAAGAGGTTGTGGGGTCTCCATTCCCATGGATATTCAAAACCTGGTTATACATGGGCCAGAGCAATCTGCTTTAAATGGCCATCCTGTCTGTGAAAGGACTGTACTAGATAATTGGTGAAGGCTTCTCATCTCAGTTATTTTCTAATTTTGTGATGGGAATTATACTGAGAATACTGTAAATAATCTAATACTATTTAAATTATACCAGTACTTTTTCTTTTCCTTTTTTTTTTTAATTAGGCAGATTCAAATTATACATGTTTATTGCTTACTCTAAAAATGAAACTAAAATTTCTTTGATGAAATTTTTAACTGAAAAAGTATTTTTGGCCAATTCCCTCTTGTCAGATGCTTTCCAAACTCATTGAAAGTGTCCACATGTTACAGTGATGAAGGCCATAGAAACATCTAGATATTTAGAGGCATGGAAAGTCTGCTCATCTAGCTCTTGCCTGCTTAGAAGGGAGCATGTTTGTGCTGGCGTATTTTGAATTAATGGATTCCCTCACTGTCCTAAATTATTGGCACTATTAACATTAGAGTTTACCTGGAATTTTGACATTAAAAAAATCACACAAATAGAAATGTATAAAAGAACCCTTAAAAATATATGAGATGAACACCCTTGCCCCAGGGATAGATAGAAGAGAATTTTTGCTGCCAGAGACAGGAGAAGAAAACCCTTGCTCCAGGGATGGGAGAAACCTTGCTTCCAGAGAGAGAAGACCCTTTGCTTTTCTACCAGAACAGCTCATCCTTAAAATAGTACCCCATGAGACAGAGATGAGCCCTCAAAAGCAGCTGTGGGAAGAACTGTGTGTCCAGGGAAGGGACTTTCCCACTGTGAACGGATTTCCTTTTCTGGGTGGCTGATTCACTGTGATATTGGAGCCATGAGAGAACAGTTTTCTTGTGGAAAAGTCTCCACGGCATGGCAGGAGAGATTCCTCTCCCTAAGAAAACTGAAGAAAGACTATTTCAGAGGTGGTAAACTGACTGAAAGTCCCAAGTTTTGTCTCTTTACGTTGTTGGTGGGAAGGAGAAGATGAGGCGGAGGGGAGGAGAAATGTCCCGAAAGTTAATTCTGATTCTTATTCTTTTCCATTTAGTTTTGTTAATAATACTGTCTTCATACCTTTTAAAGTTTTGAGCCTGCTTTGTGTTTCTCCTAATCCTTAACTCACAGCAGAAAATAAGTAAGTAAGTTTAATGGGCGCACTGGTGTTAGGCCAAAATGCTCAACCCACTACATTAAATTGGTGCCCCATGTGAGGAGGCAAACTAAAACCACTACATTAATTGGTGTTTCCACCCACTTATTGAACCCAACCCACTACACTAGGATACAACTCTTGATAACAGTTATGTGTGCTTGTTATGGGAGCTTCAGCTCTTGCCTCGATTTTTCATACATAATTTGAAAATTTAGAATGGGAAATAGCAGTAGAAGTCACAAGGAACTTTTCTTGTCTCAGTGGCAAAATGGAATTCACTGAGTATGAAAAAAGATTTGATAAAAGTAAAAATGTGACAGAAACAATTAGCTGGATTCAAAGCTTGTTAGTTGTCTTTAGCAACACCAAAGAGAAGACTTGAATCCAGATAATATTATTTTGAAAATAAGCAGAACTATTAAAAACATCAATGATTAATTTTCTGGAGGTTGAAGGAGAAATTATGAAGATAATTCAGCATCTCACCTATAGATCCCCATAAAAAATAGACAAGAATCTTTTGAAGTGTCTCAGAAAAAACTTTGTTTTAAATTTTTTTAAATATAGCATCCAGGCTTTTCCTTCAAACAAAGACTTTTAAAAACAAACTGAAATGAGTATATAAGATCATGAGTAAGGAACATGGAAGTGCCTTTTTAAAAAAAAAATCAGTAAAAAAAAAAGTCAAGAATTTGAAGACAACGCAGTTTTAATATACTATTTTTAAAGCTTTAAGGGTGTATAATTATTTGAAAGAATTGGAGGTGGGAGCTTCATCTTCTGTAACTAAAACTACCAAATGAAGATACTGTAAAACTTTTGGCAGACAAATAGAACCTAGTAGCAACACATTGGAATATTTATTCCAAAATATCTAACCTGGATAATGAACAAGGACTGCTTCTGTTTCTCTTTTTAGGTGTTCCAGTACCTAAAAATATCTGACTGCTTCCACCTTTATACATGTATAGTTCCTAAGTAATTTTCTCCTCCACTGCTTGTAGTGTTGGATATGTTTTCTAGACACTAGGCTCATAACTAACTCAAAAATTTGTTTTTCTTTTTACTGATTACTTGTATTGAAAGTGAAAACACCTGTGATTAAAATGGGCTGTGCAAACGTTTGAACTTAAGTGCAAAAATAAGTCTTGCACTGAGTTGCTCTACTAGAATGACTATAAAAATAAAGATTTTTTGTGATTCAACAGGTGTATTCTGAAATGTATTTGTTGCCTTCAATCAGTTGCTCATTTATTTCACAAAAGCAAAGATATATTGAATGTTAATACTCTTAAAAAAATGAAACATTGCAAGGTAGGTAAAAGTTACAGAGGGTTATCAACATAATTAATTAATAAAGCACAGTCTATAATAATATGCCTGGAATTATAAAGGAGAAAATTGCATTGAGAACTTAGATGATGGGGGAAGGCACAGAATGTGAAAGTAGAAAATAATTCAACAACAGAAAAATTGTTTTGTTCCCTAATTACTAGAATCTTTTAATGGTTATATGTATATGTATGGCTTCTGTGCCTTCATTGTCTCTTTTAGATGTATGTTCATCCTTTTACTGCTGTAATGGTTTGAAAAATAACCTACATTCAGCACCAGGACAGCTGACTTAGTTCTTTTTAAAACCATACATTAATGTATATTTTGTTTTCTCTTTTTCTCCCCCGCTTTCTTATTCTATTCCCTGTGTTTGGTTTTGTTTTTTTGTCTTGGCTACTGGTGCCTCTTCCTTGTTTTCCTTTCTATTTGGTCAGTTGTTTTCGGCCAGTTTGTGTTTTTCCAGACATCACTCCATGACGTAGTTGAAGTATACGATGGCCCAGCTCTACAGTCATCTTTGTTATCATCCCTCTCGGGATCTCATTCAGGTATCATTTAATAGAACTGTCAGTATATCGTTATTTACCTTTTTTTATTAATCTAGAAATAAAATGCAGTCCAAAAAAAGAGAAAAAAAAGGATTGTCATGTTTGCTTAAATTAATCTCTGGCAAATATATGAAATCCACATTTTGAATTAAACACTCAAAGTCTTTGCATTGATGAATGAAATGAAGTAAAATCACATTTTAAAAATTTTTTTTAGTTTTTGTAGCTTTTTTTTTTGCTATTTAGCTAATATTGTGGATATTTAGGACTTCTTACTCTGTGCCTTTATGGCTTTATCTAGTGAGTAATTTGAAATACATAGTAGATATTTTACAGGGAAAGCAAATCATGTCTGTACTGAAGTAAAATTAAATAGATTAGTTACATGTTGAGTCTATTTAAAGAGGCAGGGGTTTTGGATTTTTTTTTTTCTTTTTGGTTTTCTGAGTTATTTTGGGGGGTTGTGGTGTGGGTATTTGTTGGTGTTTCTGTTGTTGTTGATTTGTTGGTTTGGGAGTTTTTTGGGGGGGAAGGAAGTTGTTTGTTTGCTTTTGGTAAGGGAAAAACCAACAAATATTCCTAGTAACTGAGATGAGTTTTAAGGCCCCTTTTCTAGAATGACATAATATTGTCAACATAAAATATTAAAAGTGCACATATCTTACAAAGTTTACTGAAGCTGAACAGGGTTTGGAGAGTATTATTTCTAGCTGCAAAGGTGTTGACAGGTATTTTCTTTAATAAAAAGTGCTATAATAGCTTTGTATTTTCATTGTTTGAATAGGTGAATCCCTTCCACTGAGTTCGGGGAACCAGATCACAGTCAGATTTACCTCAGTTGGACCAAAAACAGCTAAAGGATTTCATTTTGTTTATCAAGGTGAGACAATCTAGAAAAATGTGTACATTTATTCTGTTCATCATAGTTTGCAAATCACCAGAGAGAAACAGATGGAGAATGAAGAGGAAAGTCATAGCCTTTTAACAACAGAATAAGTGTCACTATTTCTATGTATTTTGAAAAATTTTTGAAACTATTCTTTTATCTGTATATTAAAGCTGAGATCAAATACTTAAGAAACATAAGAGGGGTTCCAAATTTAAGAAGACAGTTATACAAAGCTGCTGTTTCTGTTTGCTAATCTGATTGACAAATGTTAGATCCATCTGGGTGCTCTAACTGGTTTATCTCTCCATTTAAATGTGAATAGCTGTAAATGTTATTACCTGTGGGTTAAAAATGATCTTACTGTTATTAAGATATTTTTCTTGATTTACATTATTTGCCTTTTTATGGGTCAAATGGGAAATTTTTATATACCAACACTTGCAACAGCAATTCATTCTTTCATTACATATAAATCCTCATCTGACAGTCAGAACACACATTTAGAAATCCACATGAATAAATGTAAATATCTGACACAAAATGTTATTATGAAACCCTGTATTAGCTGAGTATCTCATGGTAGTATTTCTTATAAGTGTCATTTTAGAAAGGTTTCTGTGTGGATTTTATGCATTACTTCCAATCGTGACAAGGATATCTGCTATAGTCTCATAAGTAGTAACTCAGACATCAAAAGTGAGCAATCTTTATTGTGAAGATTCATTTGAGGATTATGGAAATTTTCTCAACTGGAAAACAGCTGGAAGTTTCTTCCAGACATTTTAAATATTTGTGGTTCAATATCTGTATTCCCTCACCAAATCTAAAATTAAGAATCCACAATTGTTTGTATGTTCACAGCTGTTCCAAGAACAAGTGCAACACAGTGTAGCTCTGTGCCTGAACCAAGATTTGGAAAAAGGATTGGAAATGAATTTGCAGTTGGTTCACTGGTTCTTTTTGAGTGCAATCCAGGCTATATCCTCCATGGGTCAGCAGCAATTAGGTGTGATACAGTACCAAATGCACTGGCACAATGGAATGATTCACTCCCTACTTGTGTTGGTGAGTTCCTAAGGCTTTCTAATATAACTGATTACTGCTTAAAGTGTAGGCCATTCTCTAGCTGAATGTGTTTATTCTTTGTCATTGTTGTAGTATTTTATTCTTGCTTACTTTAATTTACTTTTTTTTAATTCAAGGTTAAGTTTTATCCTCCTTTATATTCTAATCTTTCTATTCTATTTCTATTCTAACCTTGCTGTGAACTTTCACAAGTTTCATGAACATGCTCTGCTGCCATAATTTATGTGATAGCTTCTCTTACATTAACATCCCTGGAAATTCCTGGCTGTCCCTCTTTAATCAAGAATCAGAAATATTAGTTTATTTCCTGACTTCTTGCAAGACTAAGATGCTTTTGCACTGCAGATTTCTAACAAGGTATTGCAAGCTATTAGGAAGAACACTACTATATTAAAGATTTAGAAATAGTTACATTAATAGTTACTTGCCAGGAAAATACCAGTAGCTTTTCAGATCAGAAAACATACTTTGTCTGGTTCTAGTCATACAAGATTAAATTCTCAAAATTAAATTCTTAAATTAATGTGCATCCATTGATAATTATAAACTGATTTGAACCAACTGGAAATCTAGTAATTGTAATGAAATTCCCCACTTTACTTTTCCTGATAGGGAACAGAATTTTTATAAAAAATATCATAACCCATTATGATACTGACTCCAGCAGAGTACATAAACAGAGGTTTAGGTGAGTAGATGAAAATAAAACAAAGGACATATTTTCATTAGGCTGATGTTTCATCTGCCATGCCAGCCAGCTGATGGTACCTGGTAGAGTCTGAGTGGTTTTTAGTAAATTAAGAGATTATCTTCAAAATACCAAAATCCTGATAGTATCAGTGGGGTAATATTGATAAAATATGATTAACCAAGTTTAAAACAAATAATGTTTATTTAGACTGTTTCAGGCATAGCAATAGAACCACAATTTCTATATCAATGAGAAGGTGAAGTATATAGCTGTATCTCATTTAATCTCATAGATTACAGTTTAGTCAGTAGAATTGTACTATTTTTCCCTGTGAATTATATTCCCTTTGTTTTTTCAGATATAACAACTTGACAAAGTGTTGAAGTCATTGTTTCTGACATTGATCACAATATATTATTGATATTTTAATACATGATTTAGTCTATGGAAGAGAAAGCTATCAGCCTCTAGATAAGTTAAACTGAAGAAGGGTTACAGGTCGCCTTCTGTGTGAAAATTCCTGTGTCAATAAAGGTGATAAAATACATATGAGGTGAAAATTGCATTAAACTAAATTAGTTTAATAATTGCAGTGGTAGACATGACCATATCAAATTGCCTTAATTCTAGTGAATGTTTTAATATCACATATTCAGATAATAGCCATAGAATCATTGAATCATAGGATGATTAAGTCAGAAAAGACATCCAAGATCATCGAGTTCAACCTTTGATCAAATACCACCATGTCATCTACAGCACAGCACTAAGTGCCACATCCAGCCTTTTCTTGGACACTTGCAGGGATGGTGACTCCACCACTTCTCTGGACAGCCCATTTGAATGCTTAACCATCCCTCCAGTGACAAACTTCACCTGATGTCCAGTCTGAACCTCCTCTGGCACAGTCTGAGGCAATATTCTCTTGTCTTATTGCTCGTTGCATGGGAGAAGAGCCCAACCCACACCTGGCTACAGCC
>WEKY01005620.1:0-32546 GCA_013390045.1 Picathartes gymnocephalus
CCTTCAGTTTTTCTTTCCCCCTCTGCTCAGCTATAGCAGAAGAGAATGAGTTAATATTTTGGTTTTTTTCGTGGGTGTTTGGCTTTTAGCCTGTGTCAAACCCCGACAACAACCCTTGCCACTACACAGGTTCTTAAACAAAAGTTAGTTATTTCATTTGGGTTTGTGATGTGGAAGGAACAAAGTCCAAAATGAAATGTAGCCAGGATTTTGGATAGGAGCACTGAATGACTTTTTTGACTACATTAATTTTACAAATGTGTTGATGCTATCAAAGAAGTCAGCTGTTGACAAGCTGTGAAGCAATGTGGATTTGTTGATTCCTACATGCCTATTTATTTATTTTTTACTTTGTTAAGTACAGTGTTAGGCTATAAGGTGTCTTTTTGTTTTAATTCCCAATCACAGCAGCAGAGGCTGCTTGATCTTATTTTTATGCAGCTTTTGATGGAACTTTTTGCAAGTGCTAAGCACAGTATTTCTGCTGCTCTAGGAACTGTATGTAAATGTTAACAGCTGAAAGAATCAGCATGCCTCTATGCAATAACCTAAGCTGAAGATGGACAAAAATAATCACTTCCTTGATCTAAGCAGAAGAGGAAACCCATCATATATCCACCTTGCAAATATGCACAAAAGCTGCTAGTCCATGCACAAAAATGACTTATTGCCACTCTATCATTCTGACTGAAGACAGCAAAACCAGTAATATTTTACTTTCTTCAGTCTTTTCTTGGATGAAGTGATGAATACATTATTTCACATATTACATTCTACTTAATTTGCCCAATAGGTCTCTGTCATCAAAGGAAGAATGAAGGGTTAAGTTTTTCTTTTAGTCATGGGAGCCTCTAGAGGGTGATGTATGCTTTAATTTTCACCTGGCATGACTGAAATGGACGTGCATCCACAGCTCTGCAATTTCTGTGTATGTGGCCACTGCAGAGAAACCAAAATGTAAAAAAATGTCTAGTTCTGCAGTAATTATCCTGAACTCTATTGCTTGTAGTTGTGATATCTTGTACTTAGCAAATAAAAGAGAATATTTAAATGACAGTCATCTTCACAACATGGTGGTAACGAGGACAAGTTAATGAATTGTCCATATACATGTGCTGGAGGTATGAATATATTTAAGTTTGTGACAAAAACATTGCAACCTTTTGAACTGGCAAAAGCCTCTCTCTGCCTGTCTGTCTGCTTATCTATGCAGCGTTACCCTTCACTTGTGTCTAATCTGAGCATCTTTGCAGCCTAGCTATAAACTGGGGTCAAGTGATCTAAGTGATGAAATAAAACTCTGGGGTTTTATTCTCTGTTTTTCTGAGCTGCCTGTTTTGCAGGATTATCTTTTGCACTCTGTAGATATTTTAAAACCCTGACAGGCAGTTATGGCTAATACTATATTATATATAATTCATATTTTTTCCATCCTTATTTTGAATACGACAAGTGGACATCAATATGCAGGATCCAGCTGAAAAGGGGATGCAGCAGCTTGATGCTGTATCCTCTCAGTGGGGGCAAAATCTATGCTGGATCTGTGAAGAGGTTACAGCTACTTGGTATCTACAAGAAGAGAATGGCCTAAAATATCTGATTCTTCCAGCTTTTCCAGACTTCTCCGTATGTCAGAAACAGAGCTGGTATATGATCTGATTCTTTAAATTAAAAAAACACAAAGAGAATCAAGGACTTGCAGAAAAATCTTCTTTAAAAAATACTTTGCTCAGAAAACTATATTAAAATGACTTAATTTTAGTGAGGAAGTATTAAAACTTAGTAAGAGTCAGAATTAAATGTAGTTTTAAGAAGCTTAATCTAACTCTACAACATGTATGCTATGACACGGAATTTCATTTCCTGCTATTTTTTCCCATTGCAGCCTTTACCTAGTGACTGCAATGAACAGTTATTCAAAATACTACATCAACAATGTTTGCCCTATTTAGTAACCTTTAGTAATTTCTGTGGGTTCTTTCCTTTCGAGCTTGTTATTATTCTAGACAAAGGGAGTAAAACGTAAGATCAGCCATGTTTTGGGTAAGTGCACGTTTTTTTAATATATGTTCACCTGCACTGGTTATCAACATCACTGGATCTGTTGCACTGGAGTGTAGCTTTGGAGCTGATACAGCGAGAGTGGTCAGTGGTTTCTTGTATTTGATGATAACAGAATTATAACAAAATTTTTAAAAATGTCCACTTCAATTCCTTCATCTGATACAATGTGCAGCCATAAACACACACTTATGTGTGAAACATTACTGTTTTCTCTTCTCCTGTTCCAATCACCTTCCTTCCCAAACCAATTTTCTTCTCCTAGTCATGCTGCCTTTGTCTTCTCTCTTTCAGCTTCTGTTCTTCAGGTAAAATCTCTACTGCAGCTATACCTGTCTTATCTGCTGCTAAAGGCCCAGTCTTTTCTCTTACCCTATAGATTCTTTTTCTTCCCATTTTCATCCCTGTATTCTTGTTAAGCCAACACAGTGCCCCTTAGCTATATCTGCTCTTTTTCCTTAGTCTGCTTGTTCATTCAAATGGGCTTCTTACTGCTGGGTTTTAATTCTATCTTTCTTTCCAGTGGAGATTTGAAATTCTGCCTGCCAGTTCCATTCATTCTCTATCTGTCTAACATTATTGTATGCTCTTTATCCAGTCACAGTCTTGCCAGATTTTCTGTCAAGGAAGTGCTAGATGCTTGGCCTGAACCTAGGCTCTCAGCAACCTTCTCTATGTCTTCACTTTGAAACTAGTTGTAACTTTTTGTGCTCAGAGCTCCCAGTTCTGGAATCTCGAACAGCCATGTAGCCGCCAACCTTTGCTTCCTTACATTCTCCCATCCCTCCAGTCCCAAGCTGGACCAGCTGGGTTTTGGGAGCAACAGAACTGTTCCAGTCTTTCGCTCTTTGTGCTAATCTGTCACTCAGCTAAATGTCATGATTGGTCAACCTCTTGTCCTGCTTTCAGTCTTGCCAGATATTTTTCCAAAAGTAACTTCTGTATTAGCAAAGGATGCGGGACCTCCCATTCATAGTTCTTAAGGCCAGTTCTGGATTTTGTGAACGGATCCTAAGAAGGAAGTCTCATTTGAATTTGCACTAGACCATGTTCAGTAGTTCTGTTGTGAACAGAACCTTAGTAACTCTAAGAAAGGAAAAGAAAGCACAGGTAGAGAGAAATTGAAGGATTTCACTACAGAATATGATGAAAATATGTGAAAAGCTCTTTTTAAGTAACTTATCCACTTTTCTAAATAGGGATTCTTTTTTCTAAACATGATTAAAAGCATAGTACCTTCCACCACGGCCAATGCACTGCCAAACTCCACATCCATCCTACAAAGTACTAGAGTGATTGAGAAAAGAGCCATGAAAAGAGCCTAACATAAGTATAGTACTTATTTATGGAAATATTTTTTTTTCTGAATTTGTCTATACGAAAAGATAAAATTTCAAATTGCCAAGGATGAGTTGTTATAAACAACTAAAATTTGATTTATATTATGGAATCTGCTTTATTTTCTGCACACTCTGCTTCTTGCTTGCTGCCTTTATATGCGAGGGCACCCTCCTTATTTTGCTGCCATGCTAGCTGAAGACTTAGACAATTGCTGGAAGATCAAAGGGACATGACTCCCAAAATCAGGCAAACCAAATGTCATACCAGAGCATACTTTTTCACCATTAAAAATATTTTTATAATAACGAATGAATTTAACCATGTTGCTCAAATAGTTTCAACTCTAATCCTTTAATTTCTCTTAAAGGTCATTATTATAATATCTGAGAACCATGCCAGTTTTCATTAGTGCGTCTTCCTGAAGGTCAAGGCTTAAAACAACTGTCCTGCCTTTCTAATCTGGTAATCAGTTTCTGCCTTGAGGTAGTTTCTTCTGCAATCAATGCCAAAAAATGTACAATTTAAAATGTTTGACATTGGCTGATTTTGCCCTTTGTGTTACCTAAGAGGCTGGTTATATCACACAATTCATTTTTATATAGAAAGGCTACAGTTTTGCAGCATATTAAGTTGACTTGAAACACATGCAGAAATTGCAGATGCGACTTTTAAAGAAACAGCCAACTAGAGTGTATCACATAAAATAGATTATGAATTTTTCTTCCTGGCATTCTAAGACAAATGTTTTTTGATTCAGTTTGGAGTAAACAACTTCTCCTTAAAACACTGGGAGTGCCACTGGAATTTTATGTCACAGCAAAAAGACAGATAAGGAGCTTTCAAATATTATTTTAAGGGGATCAGTAAAATCTCTTTAGTAGATAAATATTCTACAGTTGGAGAGAAAATAAACCTAAATGATTTAATTTTCTCTTTCTACCTTTTGTGGTACTTTTTTAAAACGCATTTGTTTTTCGGTATTGTATCAATAGTGGTAGTAGAAACAGCCTACTAGCAATAGTATAGCTATTTTACAACAGCTCTATTGTAAACAACATTATAGATGTTGATTACACAGTGGCATACCTGGGTTCAAGGCGCAGTACAAGCAGAGTTAATTTTTCTAGTCTCTGAAAGAAAGAAAGAAGAAGGGGAAATAGTAGGGAAGAAGGGGAGAGAGAAGAGGGAAGACATAAACCAAGAGACAGGTCTGGAAAAAGATTTAGATTTTAAATATCCCATCAGAAAACAAAGTTAAGTCCCTCTTCTGAAACCCTGATTAGCTGCCTAATCCTATCTAACACAGTATCCCTTATGACACCTGTGGAGGATTTAAGTTTGTTACCTGTCTTGACAGCTCAGACACACGAGCAGAAATGCCTTGAAGAGCAAATGTGGTCTATGTGTATTGCCCAAGTTGTATTTCTGTCCAAAAGATGGCAGCCATCCTGCATGCAGCCAGGGTTGGAGGCGAGGAACAAATTTGCGTTAGAGAAAACAACCGTGGGGCTAGAATGAAACCTTCAAAGGGCAAAGGCAGCTTTCAGGGAACTGTGAGAGCATCAACAGGTTCACAGACTGCCTGTTCCCAGATGAGGGGAAAGCTGGTGGAATCATAGAAGAAATAAATTAATCTACCTGGAATAAGTAAAAGTCCATAAATCCCTGTAATGGCAGTGGTTCAGGGAATTTTAGATTTGATGCTTTCAAAACTCTCAAAACTGGGCTTTTGGAAAGGGGCCTTAGTATAGGTTGCAGTGGCAACCTTTCCTAGTAATATGCCTTTATACCACCACTGCTGAGCATTTATTTTTCTTCCCTCAGGCTACAATTATGATACCTGAAGTCCCAATTAGGTTAAGTTTGTGATACTACTCTGTATCTGTATCTCTGCTAAGCAGACTTTAGCAAACCAAATATATTCAGTCCTTCACAAAGAATAAGATCCATAGAAGAGAACAGAAAAAAGCTGATTTATAGCTAGACATTTGAAACTTGTTAGGTGCATTCTTAAATTCCTGATTAAATCATGACTATGAGTTGGTAATCTGAGTTTGAGTTGAGGTCTTAATTTTTAGAAGTCGTTTGCTGAAACACTTGTTTCTTTTGGAAAGCCTGCTGGTTTTAATGTGATCCATTCTTTCATAAATCACAGATGATAAAACCACACAAAGCTGTGCTGTGTTCAGTGAATGGAGAGTTTTGTTTTGCTTGTGTTGCAGAAGACATTTATGCTAATGGAAACGATTGCACAACACTATTAAAACCATTCATTACAGCCTGTTTTGATCAAGGTTGTGTCAGGAATTCTGCTTAGAACACATGTAAGATGTTCTAATTAGCAGAGGGTAAAAGACTGCTCTAGCTTCAAATTTGGCTCTATACCTGGGAGCAATATTTTAAACCAAATACATAGCAATGTCATTTACTTCTTTAATGTTTTTTTTTTTTTTTTTTTTTTTTTTGGGAACCATATTAGTCTGCACCAATTCATGGAGGAAACTTAGTTTATTAACTCACTAGAGCTAGATTATCATAAGACAGTTCACTAAATTCTCAGTGTAAGTTGATCACTACTTTCCAACCAGCCATAGTGTTACTTGTACCTGTGTCTCAGTCAAAAAGCATTTTGTAATTATTTTGAAAGGAGAAGGAGCAGAACCCTATATTTTATGAAATGTGTGGTTATTTAGCCATTCTGATTATATTAAGTACTGGGAATAAGAAAAAGAAATGTTCATTGCAATCTCACAACCTTGAAAATATATATTTGAAATTATTTTATTCAATTTGGGAAGTATTAAGTTTAATATGTGGAAAAGATTTCTGTGGTTTTCTCATGCACTCTGAAATTTGTACTTAGTAGAGAAAAAATCCCAATGTTTTCACATGATGCAGAGTACTGAAACAGTAAAAATTCTCTCCCCTGACTGAACTTTGTCCCAGAACACTTTATATGGGATCCCATGTTGTTTATTCTTCTCTATCATAAAGGAAACAGAAATATTAAGTTTTGTGCCTTGGCTAATTTTAGGAGAAAAACTCATTATATTCTGTCATCCCACACAGATAAAAGTTGTACTTCAAATCAATGAGGTATATACAAATCTACATTTATCAATAGAGAATCACAGTCATATCTCTAGATAAGGCATTTTGTAGCTTTCGTTATTCCTTGCTGTCCGTGTACATATGAAATACATTCCATAATTACGCCTTTTATACTCTTTGGCAACAATAGCCATCAGCTTTGTTATTGAAGCTGTGTGCGTGTTTAAATCAGTGAAAATTCAGAGGTTAAGAGTCTATTAGCTTTCTCCATCTTTTGGAACATCCCTATCACACCTATGGAAGTGATAAGTAATGAAAAATTAGATTAGATAGTAGAAGTATCTTAAATCACTCTGATGTAGCATGGATTAAAGAAGAATCCTCTGGTTCTGAGGAGCACAGGAAAGATTGTGCTATTTAGGATGTTATTTTGTTTGTACATAAAATTTATATGTGCTATATGAAGATAGAAATACTAAGTAAACCCAGCATGTTTATTTTCTAATCACAGAGAGCAATAAAAGTAATACCTAGATTTGCTGCATTAGTTCAGTTTCCTTGGTGAAAAGAAATCAGGGATCAAGTGCTCTGAATCTGAAGGAGAGCTAAACCTCAATTTTACCTATGATCCAATTAATAACAAAAGTGAAAAATATCTGTCTCTCACAGTTTCTGTTTCAGTACTTCTACTGCAAGAGAAAAACGAATGAATAGGATGTTAAATGTCATGATGCATTGACCTGTTCAATTTCATGGTTAGCTGGCACTGCAGGTCTTTACCTGTTTACAGATTTACTCAAATATCAGGAATGCATGTAATGACACACCAATCAAATTGCAAAGAAGTGAAAAGGCCAAGGTACTTTCCTATTATGATAGTCTTATTTGCTTGATGTGACACTGTTAGGAATTATATTTTTAATGATTCCTCTACTGGACAAAGACAGTGAAAAGAACAGAAAATTACATTTGACTCCTCTGTTGTCCTGGCAAAGTCTGTAACAAGCATAGGTTATAGTATAACCATTCTTCTTACAATTTCAGAGCTGTAATCTACTGATCTTCCCTGCTTGTCACATCCAATTTGTTGCTAGGCATGTTTTACACAAGACCACATTTCTATTCAGTGGTAGCCTAAACTTGACTAAGATTATAGTGAAATTTCCTTTCTAATGACTGTATAGAGCTAGAAAGATGCTGTCATATCATCAATCTAGAGGTTATATGATTACCTAAGTGGAGAAAAGAAAATTGGTCTATAAAACAATTATGTATTTTTCACTTTCAAGTTCTTTTCAAGAGTATTCAGATTAGCACGAGACTATGATTTGGAATTATAAAAAGAAGTAAGAACAAGAAAGTAATAGAGATTCAATTAAGCAATTCTACCCAGAGCTGCTATTTTATTTCAGTCATGGGTGTAGGAAGATTATGTGTAGTATAAAGATTCAGTCAGAAAAACTTTGTTAGAATGTTAGCCACTGCAAAACTCCTCTACTGAAATCACAGCACTTTGCAGGAGCCATATCTACTTACAGAGGTAAAGAAAAAAGCTAACAATATTTGAAAAACTGAAATTAATTTTCAAATCCTAACATGCATTTCTAACTTGATCTTTTGTAGTTTTGTTATTTAACCAGAATAAAAATTAAGGGGAACAGCAGATAAACCAGGACAAAAAAAAGCTTTAAGAAAAATCTGACTTCCACTTTGTCTTTCACTCTGAATTGTTATATGAAATTAAATTGGGTTTTACAAATCTGCTTATCAGTAAAATTACTCAGGAAGCAGTTGCGAGAGCTGTAGGGAGAAGTAGGTAAGTAAAGAGCAATCTGGATCCTGCTTAGACACGCATAAAAAAACAAATTAACTACTCAGAGAAATCATCAGGTATTTGAATAAAGCTCTCACCAGTTTTTCCAGTTCATGGTTGTCCTGGTTTGAAGGACAGGTCTCTGCTAGGGAAGGCAGGAGCCTCCCTTGGAATGAAGAATGTGAACCCCTCCCCTCCGAATTATTGTAATTTCGAAATTAAGGGGTTCTCAGGCAAAGATATGGGAGTAGGAATAACAGTTCTTTACTAGGATTTATAACAGAGCAAACAAACAACAACTGGGATGGCAGGATGTCTCGGCAGGCGGGGGAGCGGGGCTGCAGCGCAGTGAAACCCAGAGCAGTGCCGAAGGAGCGGCGGGGGCGGGGGGCAGCAGCCGCCCGGCTCCTAGTCCAGCGAGGAGAGGCGAGCTCAGGGATTCCGGGCACCCGAGCAGATGGCAACAGGTTCAGTGGCTGCTCTCACAAGCAGAGACTCACCCAAGAGGCAGAAGAAAACAGCTCCAAGCCAGGGCTCCAGCAGCAGCAGCGAAAAAACTTCTCTCTACCAGAGCTACCACTTCCCGTGTCCTCCTCGGAAAGCCAGTCCCGCTCCGCCCCTGCCCTCCCCTTTTACCAGTCCCCAATTCTCGAGATATTCCTCCACCCCCCTCTTTGAGAGAAAACTCCCCGACAGAACAGTAAACATAGATGGCCTTCTCTTTAGGCCTAGCTATAGCCTTTGTTCTTCTTAAGTACTCAGTGATTAAGGCTATTTAGCAACTGAATGGAAAAAAATTCTATCCTGTTAAAAGGAAACAAAAGGAAAGACAACCCAACCCCCAACAATGGTCAAGATTGAGGCGGTGGCAGATGCACCCTGGAAAAAAAACAGGCCACATGCTTTGAGAAGAAGAATGGATGTCTTCAACTGAACAGTAGATCTTAGAGTAGCTGGTGCATCATAAAATAGAAGTGTTTTTGGACACTGGCTGCATAACCTGTCGAGGACAGCTTGAAAGCTGATTAAAAAGGAGCACACAAAGAGTAAACCAAATTCACTGCACAAGTGCCAGAAAGCAGCAGGAGAGAGCGTCTCCTTATGCATTTAAGTAAAGACTATTTAGAGAAGATAGTTGATGACATATGTTGTTCTATTTATTGGCTGTTACAGGGAAAGACTGGTTGATGGAAGTAATAAACTGGCATTTAAAATGTTTTACGTGAGACTGGAAACATTTCTGCAATGTAACATTAACAACGTGCTTTTAGTTATGTGATTCCTAAGCAGGATAAATATGGATTAAAAAATAAGTCTGTTATCTTCTGTTTTTAGTCCAATAATAAGTCAGGGCTGCACCCATGAACACGTACCCTGTTTGTGTAGGAATTGAACTTCTTTTCTGCACTGTAGTATGTGAGGCTCTCATGTCCGAACAATGGAGTTGTTGCAAACAAGTGATAAAATCTCCTTGTCTGCTGCTTAACTTAAAAGTTAGGAAGATAATGGGGTATTAATGGGAAAGGATAGAAATATTTATTTTCCCCTTGCTTTGCTGTAGACCTAATGTGGGGTTATACAGTAACCACTTTCAAATCCTGTCTAGTCATCTGGTCTCTTACTATGTTATTCTAAATACTAATAGATTGAGATTCCTTTTCATGTATGCAGTGCCAAACTGTGGACTGTAGAAGACACCATTTCCTGTCTTCAGGGTAAAGCCAATAGAACAAGGTTAGCTGGGAATTAAAATGAAGCTTAGTTTGAAGACTATTCATACCTACTCTTGAGCTTGCCCTTTTCCTTGATTATATGGCAGCCAAATCTACCAATAGCAATCATATGAGAGGAATTAGTAAGTGCCTCTGCCTCATGTCTTGATTTTTAGCTTGAGTCAGGGCTGACATAATCTATCCATACAAATGGGTAAGAGAAAATGAAGAGCTTAAGGCCTCACAGAGGTTCCCTAAAGAAAACTCATCAGAAAACATTCACAGATGCAGCAACTCCTTTATTATAGAGCCAGAAATTGTGAGGGAGAATCAGAGCCACTGTTGCACCCTGTGTGTCACCATAGCAACTGCTATTACAACAACTCGGATAGAAGCCCAGATTTTCTACTCAATGATGAAAACTTGGTCTTCCCACAAGGTGCTTTCCCTGAGCATGAATCTTTCTGCTCAATAGAATAAAGAGGATGGAGATTAATCACAGAGAAGGAACAAGGTACATTGAGAGAGGAGAAAGTAAAAGCAGAAAATAAAGTAACAAGACCAAAAGATGCATGTCTGTTCAGTGGTCCCCAATAACCCAATTGTAAAACTGTGTGTCCACCTCTCATTCCCATTCTGTTATACTAGGGGGAAGAACAATCACATTTGAGCCATCTCTTCGACAGAGGCTGCATCTTCTGACCTTTTCATCCACAATGTCGTAGGTGTACACTGCAAGGAAGTAAGTAGTGAAAATGCGGTGGTGGGTGAGGGGTGTGAGTCAAGCTGACCCTCCATACTCTGTTACTGTAATAACTACCCTTTCAATATTACTCCTTACCCTTTGTCAGTTTAGATGGAAAAGATTGTTGGTTGAGATATAAACAGAGTTCATTCATCAGTTACCACCACAGGCAAAATAATCTAAATTTGGAGCAATTAATTTAATATATTGCCAATGAAAAATTGAGAGGAATGCTGAAAAAAAAGAACAAAAACGAAAAATGCCCTTGCCGCACCCCATTCTTCTCAGGCCCTGTTTCATCTCCATATTCTCCTACCCTCTATTTCCCTGGCTCAGGGAAATGGGAATGGAATCTAAACAGCTCCCCTCTGCTGCATTTCTCTCCTTTTCACCTGCTCCAGCATGGGTCTTCAATGGGCCAGAGTTTCTGTCAGAAAATCGGTGCTGGTGAGGGTTTTCCACAGGTTGTACCTTCCCTCAGGGCATGCCCACCAGCTTTGGCATAGGGTTCTCCGCAGGCTGCAGGTGGATACCTGTCACATCGCAGACCTCCCTGGTCTGCCTCACCGTGGTCTTCACCAGGGCTGCAGGGGAATCTCTGTAGTCTCTTACCCTTTTTTCCTCACTCCTCTCCCCCTCTCTCTCACAGCTACTGTGAAGTGCTTTTATCCTTTCTTAAATATGCTTTCCCACAAGTGCCATCAGCTTGTCTGAGGGCTCAGCTGTGTGCTGCAGTGGGTCTGACAGATCTGTCTGCACTGGCTGGCACGTTGTGGCTCCAGCCTCTCCTCACTGAGGCTGGCCCTGCAGCCCTCAGCTTCCTGCACATCTCCAAGGACACATGATGCACCGTCTTACTGGTTCTGGATTAATCACTGCATTTCGTCACTTTACAAGATAAATTCTCCTGAGGTGCTGAATGAAAGGATTTACTTATATCTAGCTAGACGCTTACTGCATTCTTATTGATTAAGAGGTGAATTATCTCATGAAAATGAAAGGTTAGGTTAGTCTGATACCATAAATTCTGACCTCTGATAAAAACAGTGTTTTATTTTATAACATTTTCTTTCTCCATGACCTTGATTACTATCTTCATAAACTCTTGCAAAACTGCATAGATGTGCATTCAATCAGAGGTCTATAGTAGTCTACCCATTTTTCTGGTTGTGTGAATAAATACTATGTTTGCTGTTTCACAGTTCTTAGATGCTCCAGAAGAGACTGCTCCATAGCTGTTTTACATATCATAAGACAGGCTGGGTTTTTTAGCCACTACTATTTTGGAATAGTGGTTATCTGATCCTCTTTCCCGCTCCCCTGCCTCATTCCCTCAAGAGCAAGGTATAAATTACTTCCAAATCAGCTGTGGACATTTTTGTTTTCATATTTCCTACTAGGGAAATAGTTACTGTCATATCTTACCTACTTAATGAAAATTGACATTAATTTTTGAGCTTTTATTTAGTCTGCATGTCAGTGTGGATCAGTTTCTGTTTTTCCCCCCCTTTTTTTTTTACCATTTCTTGCATGAAAAAAAAAAGTGTTATTGGACAGACATAGTTGGAATGGCCTTTATTTTATACATGGTTTCGTTGTTGTCAGACACTGTCTCCTGCAGCATCTATTCCTTCCTACTATTGTTTACAAAGGGATGATTCATCTAGGTAGCCCCTCTTTGCTTAATGGTCTCCTTCCTTTCTGTAGGACACAAGCTTCTATATTGTATATAATTTTCTTTACCTTTAGAACTCTCCAGTTCAAGATTAAACTTTTCAGTGTAGTCATTCTGAAAAGATGATTTACTTAATTTAATAAAATATATGCTTTTATACATCTTTATGGGAATAAGAATAATGAAACCATATGTTTAACTCAAATTCTGTCTATCTTGTTACCTAAAATGAATTCCATCTGTTCAAGGTATCTTGTTCTGAGAGCTGTTCTTAAGCTGAACTTTTGTGAGGTTTTTATGCTAGTTACTGAAATATACCCAAAATATCATCTAGGTGAGTATTTGGTGGAGAAATCTCTCAGCTGTCATTCCTGAGAGACTTCTGCAGTGGAGAGTGTTTGCATTACATTACCAGTTACACCACTACCATTTTGTGTTATCAGTTAAGACAATTCTGAATCCCTATCCTAACCTGAATTTCATGAAGGATATAATTACTTTTATGAATGCGTTGAAATAATGTGGCATGGTTATATGGATCAGGATTAGATGTTTTCTGACTATCAGAGAAATGAAATTCTAAAATAGCTTTTAAATAAAACAATACAGATCCTAATCCATTTTAAGACAAAGACAATAACTTAATGGAAAAACTATAGGAACAAATAAGCAGGATACTGACACCAGTAACAGAATTTCGGAAGTTATTTTTGCCAAATCTGATTCTGTGACACTGAAAACTACCTTGAAATACTTAAAATGTCTGAAAGTAACCCTGACCACAACCTGTGGTTACTTGCATGCAATGAAGCTTGGATCTTAGTATTCTCTCTCGTTCTATAGACACTAATTCTTTAATGAATAAATCCTTTTGATTTAATTATGAAAACATTTTTATTTTATTCTTAGCCTTTCATGTTTTTGGCAGCAATTCTCTTTCTAAGATAATACTAGCATTTGCCTGGTTAAATAAATCTATTCCTCATCTTCCAAATTTGATCACTTAGTAAAATAATGCAAGGAGCCACTAAAATTTAACATATAAAAAAATCCCCTGTGTCTGAGAGAACATCTTTGCAACACCTGAGTAAGCTTGTCCACAGGTACAGTTATGACAGCACACAGTGAAAAATTCCTATAGGAAATTTACAGTGATTTCTGGTCAGCTAATATAAACAGTTTAGTTTTGATTTGGATCAGTCTGAGCCTATAAAATGACTAATATTATAGAAAGAAAAATTAAAATTACCAAAAGGGATTCTAGGCCAAAGGCTACTGATTTTTCAAGTAAAGTGTTTTCTTAAGTCCACAGAGAGTAAATAAAACACTCTTCCATGTCTCTCCAGTGATATTTAAAAAGAAGAAAAAAACCTCTATGAACCAAAGAAGTGAAAATAGAAAATATAGGAGGTATATGGCCAATAGCAAAAAACCTAAACAGATTAAGCTATAAAATTTCAACAAAGCACAGAAAAAAGCAGGATCAGTTCTAGATGTAGGAAAATGGAAGAAGATAAGTTACAGGAGAAATTTTAATAGCAAAACTTATGATATTTTAAGCATATAAATGTCTCTCTAAAGCTTAACTAAGAACCTTAACTTCCATGTGGATAGGATCTTTTAAATTGAATTACATTTATAGCAAAGTTCTGTTTAAAATAATTATTTCTGAACTTGGCAACCCACAGAAAATTAAAAGTATTTTTTACCCCTCTCCTAATTAACCTGAGAATGTGCCCTATGTCCTTATAGAATAATTGTAGAGTTAAAGGATAAAATTGTGTGTGACTAAGTTTATCCTTTCTTTTCCTCATAAAAATACATTTTAGTTTCATGATCTTAGTGTTTTTTGACCATTACTGCTGTATTATTAAAAGTGTATATCAATTTATCAGAGTTTTCTGTAACGGCTCTACAGAAATGACTCAACATTCACCCCTTACACATCAAAGTCAAAAGGGTCCTATTGGAAAGAAGGCGAAGAACTTTTTATCAGGAACACTAGTGATAGGAAGAGGGGTAACAATTTTGAACTGGAAGGAAGAAATTCTTTACTGGTAAGGTTGTAAAATGCTGAAACAAGTTGCCCAGAGTCGTTGTGAATTTCCAGTTCCTGGAAATGTTCCAGGCGAGGTTTGGTGGGGCTTTGAGCAACCAGATCTATTGAAAGGCATCCTTGCCCAAGGCAGATGCCTAGGAACTAGATGATCTTTGAAGGTCCCTTCCAACACAAACCACTCTATGATTTTATGACTCTAATACCGCTTTTTTGCATTTCATCCCTTCCCCAGGTAATGAGTCTGTCTTGTAATAATAATTATCCATTCAAGTTTGATTTTATCCATAAGATTTGTAAGAAATAGCCCTTCATTTAAAAACAAGTTATGTGAAGGAGGAAAGTAAAGAACCAGGGTGTTGTAGAACTACTATGTCTTCCTCAGAAAAATAACAAGGGATTTACATTGAATTTAATAGGAGCTGTGAAAAGCTGTGCTTTTGCCTTCTTCACCCTTCAGTGGACAGCAATTGTCATTTATTTCTCTTTGCCTGAAGATGTGAAATAGAGTTGAAAAGCAAACCCACTGATTTAATTTCTCCAGCTTAGGAACTATCACTTTGTGGGTTTTTTTTTCGTTGTTTTTTTTTTTTTTTTTGGGTTAGGTTTTTTAAAATTGATGTCTTCAGTGCATGTGAATATGAATGACTGAAGAATCTTCACACAGGTGGATGTGCAAAATAAAGGAAATGTAAATGTCTGCATCAGACACGGATTTATAAAGACTGATTGAAATTGCTGTTGCATAAGCAAGTCATATTAACAGTTATTACTGTAAGGTGTCATTTGTGCTTTCCCTGTTCATGAGGAACATTTATTTTTTGAATGGAACTGCTGCCTTGCTAAACCATTAACATTTGTCAGATGGTGAGATTAGACTCCTAACAACTTGCAGATGACATTCAGCCATAGCAATCCCTTTTCAGTTGTTGACAGTTTGTTTAATAAGTGTGCATACCACTGACATTTAGACAAGAAAATGTCTGTGAAATGTGAATTCTTACAGAGTGTAGCTGAAGCTGATGTTAAGCTTTCCAGGCTGAGGTTTTAGTAGCATCTTTGTGTGTGCGTGGATATTCTTTGTTTGATTGTAAACTTTCACAAAGAGAAAGGATATGTTCTACTCAGTCTCTCAAAAATACAAAATGCCTTGATGTTTCAGTTTATTTTAAAACTGAATTTTCAACTGAATGTAATGAAATATTTATACTGAATGTTTTGCCTCATTTTCTTTGCAAATTGTATTTCCAAAGATATTGTTCTAATGATATTATTCAGCTTTCTTTTCCAATGTAATTTCTGCAAATAACTTTTTCTGGTAAACAATTTCTTTGAAACTTTTTAGATATATGAAATTTAAGCCTATTTGATTTGAAAGATTATGCACATTTCTGCTTTCAGACTGGGATAATCAATCATCTACAGCATTTGTTTAAAATCCATTGGTTTGAAATATATTTCAGCTAGCAACATCTTGCTTGCCCATTTGAGTGGAAAAATGTCTGTAACTAACCAGACTCAATTAAAAAATGTCCAGATAATTACATGAAATATTTTCTCAAAACTTGCACAGACATCTGCTGCAAGAAAATGTCCCCCACTTCAAAAATGAAGTGGCCAATATTGGGAGAATGGATATATTTTCCTCAATTTTCGGACATTTAATTTTTTCAATGAGTAATACTAGTAATGTTTACTGTTCTTTAAAATGCATGAGAACACTTTCCATAGCTTCCATTTTTATAAAGTGCAAATTGCTGCAAGAAAAAGAAAAAGTATTTTTTTCATCCATAAAATTATGTTGATATGCACATAAGGAAATGGACTACATGGTCAGACAGAGATTTATTAACTGGCCATGATCAGGTCATAGAATCACAGAATCATTGACTATCCCAGGTTAGAAGTGACTGTCATAGATTATCAGAGTCCAGCTCCTGGGCAGGCACAGGGCAGGCACAGGGCAGCCCCAAGATACTGGTCACTTGTTTAGTCACTTTATATCAAGATACTTTGTAAATTGTTCATGTGAAAGCTGCTTTTGAAATTTGACAGTAAAATTTTTACCTTATTTATTTATTTATTTATTATTATGCTTAAAGCTTAATTAACTTTACAGAAACTTATTTTTTTCTTCTTAGGTCTTACTATAAACTGATAATTCTAGATATTGTCTTTATCTGAGTGTATGAATGTTCAACCTGTAATTAATTTTTTTTTCTACTTACTTATAATATTTTAAAAAATTTTAACAATGCATAGCTTTTAAAACTCAGAAATCCTAAAGCATAAGCTAGGAAACTAACTCAAAAATATCAGTTTAGTGTTGAAGAGCCTTCTAAGGTGCAGAGATAGGAGTAATTGACGGAGAATTTCAGTTACTCATGTTTCTCAAAAAAATTTTAGAATTCCTCTTCATACTTTGTGAAATCATTACTACAAAAAAGGAGCAAAGGAAATCCTGGTCTTTTATACCCACACAGTCTAAGCATACGAAAGTCTGTAGTCCTTGGCTCCTTGTGTGTCTGAGTGTTCTGTCACCTAGACAGCACCACAGGTCCCCCACGTCCTTTGTTATGCGAAGGGTTGGTGCCAGTTCGGGGCCTCTTGCCTGGGATCCTGCCACCCAGGGCTCAGCCCGCAGCTCTCACTGCGGCTGCTCACCCAGCCACTGCACTGGATGTATTCCTCAACAACCCTGTTGCCTCTTGAGCACTTCCAGAGACCCTACACCTCTGCCCTGGGAAACTCATTCCAGTGTCTAACCACTCTTTCAGTGAGTATTACTCTTTTCTAATAACTAATCTAAACCTCCTGTGGCACAACTTAAGGCCATTTCTTTTTGTCCTTTCACTTGAGACACAGCAGAAGAGACTGACCCCCACCTTTCTACCACCTCCTTCCAGGTAGCTGTAGAGAGAAATGAGGAGTCCAAAACTGATTTGCAATGAGGATGTCCAAACAGGATTTGAGGTGCAGCCTCACCAGCACCAAGTTCAGGGGGACAATCCCTGCCCTGGTCCTTCTGCCACACCATTGCTGATACAGGTCAGGATGCCATTGGCTTTCTTGGCCACCTGGGCACATTTCTGGCTCATATCCAGTCATCTGTGAACTAGCACCTCCCTTTCTGCTGAGGAGCTCTCAAGTCACTCTTTGCCAAGCCTGCAGTGATGCTTGGGGTTGTTGCATTCCAAGTGCAGGACCCAGCACCTGGCCTTCTTTGAACCTCATGCAGTAGTCCTCATCCCATTGATCCAGCCCATCCAGATCCCTCTGCAGAGCCTTCCTACCCTCCAGAAGACCAACTCTCCTGCCTACTTTAGTGTCATCCACAAACATACTGAGAGTGCATTCAATCTCCTCATCCAAATCATTGATAAAGATATTAAACAGGAGTGGCACCAATACTGAGGCCTGAGAAATGCCATAGGCCACCAACTGGGTGGAACTCCATTCACTACCACTCTCTCGTCTGGCCATCCAGACAGTTTTAACTCAGCAAAGAGTACACCCATCCAAGTCCAGAGCAGTCAGCTTCTCCAGGAAGATGCTGTGGGAGGTGGTGTCAAACACTTTGCTGAAATCTGAGTAGTCTAACAGTCTTTGCCTCATCTACTAAGCAGGGCCCTTTGTCATGAAGGGAGATCAGGTTGGTCATGATATTTTTTGGAATGGTATTTAGGATCATGACTGGCAGAAATCTTACTGTTTTTTTAAAGAGTTTCATGTGTAGGTGTGGTTGGAGCTATAGAAACTTTTTAGTGAATAGATAATAGAGAGAAGATGATAATATATGTCTTTTTTTTTTTTTGAGATACAATAAGAGAGCTGCAAATAAAGTTCTACACTTAACATTAAAATGAGGATGTAAGTATCCCACTGTAAAAGAACCAGTAACACCAACTGCTCAGCAGTAAACAAATACGACAGGTTTGTATGGCAAGAAAACAAAAGGTGGATAAAAATAAAGGATAAAATAAACAGCTAGCAGTAAACAAACATTTCTGAACCACTTGTGAATTATCAAATAAATTGATACAAATTATTTGTAGTAGCTAGGGGCTTCTCCTTCCAAAAATTGGAGATTCAATCTCCTTGTGGGTCATTCCATAGATTTTTCGGAGCTGATGTTCACTATCACCTCCAGTCATAAGGCAAAACACATATTGTATATAAATATACAGGAACTTACCCCAAAGACTGATGCTGCTTTTGTGCCCCACTTCACCGCCACGGCAGCTAGAGTCTTCTGGGGTTCCATACCACACAATTAAATATTTAAATCAAAGAGTTTGTAGTTAAAGAGAAATGAGTAAGTACTTTTAAAAACACTCTTTTGTGTCAGAAATTAAACTGGAAAAATAAGTCTGATTATTAGAACTCTCTGTGATACTAGATAAAACTGCAACTCTACATAGTTCAAAAATATTTCATAGAAATTCACTTAACCCCACCTCCATTTTCACAATAGTTAGGTGAAACCTCCTTTCCAAAGGGAAAGTATTAGCAAATTAAGTATACTGTATACTTGCTAACCAAGCTTTCCTATCCTTCTCTTCCCTTCCCAAATGAGGATAAAAATCCTCATTTTTTTCCTCCCAGTTTCAGTCTTGGAGAAAAGGTTACTATTTATTTTTGTGTTCCTTGTTTTGCTTGTCTCTGTGACACCACCAAAAACTATTGTGTAAATTATCTCTATCTGTTATGTACAGGTCAGAGGAGCCCTGTTACCTCAGCAGGAGGAAAGAATTTAAAAGAAATAGGAGATACAACCCTAAATATAATGTGATGTTTTCTTGTTTGACTTGAGACAAAATTGTTCTTCATGTGGGACATAATTGCTTGTCACCCTTCTGAGGCAGTGAGTCTTGTACTCATTATTAAAAGGGAATTAGGTTTACATAAAATACACAATTTCATCTCCAAAGTCTCTTATAACTTGCAACTTAGACATTATAAATTCTTCTAAATGCACTAGTGTTGTGGATTTATGTTGGTTATTTTTTACTGGCTGTTCCTTACTTATCAGTAGAGGTTCTTACACCTTAAATATTTTTGTTTATTATGTGTATTTGTTTATTATTGTTTGCACTTAGATGAGACAATGAAGCTCATAATTCCATAACATTAGTGGATTGAAAGGTGCATAATCTGAAGTGGAAAATTGCATACGCAGATTAAGTGATTTCTTTAAAGGACACAAGAACTGAATATCAACTCTTCAATTCTAGATCCAGGAACAAACCCCATATCTTTCTTTGTTTCTCTTTAGTTCTCAGATAAACATTTAAAAGTTATTAAAACTTTTAAAGTGGATATGTGGGACAAATGAAAATGAAGAAGTGAGACTGATACAAAACTTTTAATATTATTTCACCCAAAACCTACTGAAGGTGCGTTGTTACTACTGATTGAAATATTTTTCTTTATGAAGGCATTGATTATTCTTATCAGAACTATGTGTCTTGTACAAGAGCTGGTAACACTAATCGTTATATCTAAATAGTATCAAGAAAAAACAGACTATTTTCCCTCCAGTCTTCTGGTGAACTCTTTCATTGACTTGCTATATAATATAGTAACTTCAACAGCAGCAAAATTTGATAAGAATTTAAAAAGTGATTTTTTTAATTGATTATGCTGACTAAAGTATATAACTCTCATTACAATATGGGAAACGTAAAAACGACAAGGAAATAAAATGTGGAGTGGTGGTATTGTTTCACTTGAGAACTGATTTCTGGGCCTGCTGAATTTCAGTTTATACAAATCCTACAGATCTAAAACATTTTCATTTAACTGCCTAGAAGCAATAGTATTTGATGCAATTACCCTAAAGGTGTCTTTTCTCTCATATTCGGAATCCAAATAATCTCCAGACATTACGTGCCTTTGGCCTTTTCTAGTGCCAATACGTTAAGAAACATCTCAAAATGATAATGACTGTAAGGGAGACAGGGCTGAGCAATTCTTTCTTCTGTGACCTCTTGTTCTGCCTTTCAAGGAGTGTTCAGTACAGCAAAATGTAATTGCATGAAGTGCATGGTTCATATCCAGACTACACAAAGGACAGAAGGTACAGGAATGGGTGAAGTGATAATGTCCAAGAAAGTAAATTAACATGAAAGTTCTATGAACAGGTGGTAACTTGAATACAAATATATAACTGGTTGGCAGTCTGCTACTGGCTGCCTGTGAGGATGAACCTTCTGAATGTTTCTTTTAACAGTGTTGAACAGTTGCTAGTGCAGCACCAAGCAGAGGAATAACAATCAATAATTAACAGGATAGAGTGAATAGAGGAGCTCTAAAATGAGATAAATTCAGCATTGTGGAATAATGTAAGATTTTCAATTTGGAGAGTTTTCTGCCGTATATTATTGAAAATAACAAGGACTTCAAGATAACGTGACATGGTTGCTCTTATTTGAGCATGTGGTGCCACACAATGAAAAAGCTGATGATCGGTGAGATATAATTCTAGGACAATGATGGAAAAAAAGCTTCGTGAACTGACCCATGAAGTTTTATTTCTAAAAGAGGTAAAAAGAAAAAAAAAATTGAATGTTGTTTGTGTTTAATGAAAATGAAGGCTGAGCTAACATATACTGCAAATGAACATTCACAGAAGAACGTGACTTGTCATTGGTGGTAAAAGGTCAGCCAGAGTATGACTGTGCAAAAGCCATGCCTGAAACATCAAGCTATATGTGCTTCTGTAACTTAATTAGTCAGAAATGAAACAAATATCAACATACTAAAACAAGGAAGAAGAGGCAAAATTATCATTCATCCATCAAACTTTAGACTCAAACACTCAACTAAAATATAAAATAAAGTAGAAAGAGAGAAAAAACCCAAAGGTCAACAACTCAAACAGAGTTTCAGGAAACACCTCTACTAATAAGGAATGTACAGTTCAAATTGTCATAAAATAAGTCCAAAATAAGTTAAACAGATCACTGTTATTAAGAAGCAACATCTCTTTTCCCTATTCTTCACCACACATTTCCATTAAACTCCAGTGATAAATGGTCTGGGGATCCAAGATCAACTGCAGTCATGCAGTACTTTTATGGTTGGGTTGGTAGATTCAGTCCTCCCAGTGAACGGTCCAGCACATGCTAGGGCAGCTACAAGATGTGAAGGACGATTCAAAAGGTGGCTGAAGGAAAGGAGGAGGAAGGACACAAAGAGGGAAGAGCAACCCTTTCCCAGCAGCAGTGCACTGATAGATGAGCTCATCAAATCTGGGCTAGAGATAGATGGGCTAATCAAATAGCTGACAGCCACAGAGTGGGGCTGTCCTGGAGCACTTGATGAGGAAATGGGAATAGAATTGTCTTTTTGGGCAGCAATTTAACTGTTGTTCATTATCCCTGTTTTACAGTGAGCAATGCATTTCTCCCCACCTATTTTAACCTGTATCACTTTGTTTATAGACAATCATACCTGGAGGGAACTTTAAGTTAACAATGTAGGTTCCTAATTTTTTCTTTTTTATTCTTTTTCTTTATGGTCTGTGATTAAAATTGTAATAAATGACTTCTAGAGTTACAGTGAACCTGGAGTGACCGACGTGTAGACCTCTTTTCCTGAACACTCTAGCAGATACAGTAGAAGGATCCCATGCATCCTCCAAGGGCTGTGAACCTTAGCCCAGAAACTAAGTGCAGTTGTGTTGGTGAAGTCTAGGAAAACATATAATGTTGTGTCATGTTCAGCGGAATTTGTGAGGTCTTTGTTGATTCTTACCACAGCTTCTCAATCTCCACAATATGAAGTTCATATGGAATTTTTTCTTTGATTTGGAGCACCCAAAAATACCTATCTGTCTCTTCAGTGTTTCTTTGACGATGTAATTCTGTTCACCTGTGTCCTACTGGAAGGCAGCTATGACTTCTAAATACCTGTCTCTGGGATATGTGCGAAACGCTATAGCACAAGAGCTCCGTCTGGCCAGCATTTGCTGCTTCTACACTTGGGTCTACTGGGCAAGTAAAGTACTTACAGAAGTTCAGGAGAAACAGGATCTGTGTGTTTTAGTGTTAAATGAATGTTAAAGGGTGCTGTACTAAATAGGAAGGTAGAAGGAGGAGGTTGTCAGAGCCTGGAGGGATTGATGTCTCCAGACATTTTGGAACGAGAGTGTGTGTGTGAGTGGGCAGGGGCGGGCCAGGCCTTGTCCTGGCAAGGCAGTGACCTCCCCCACAGCCCCCAAGGGGCTGTATCCCAGCCCAGCAGAGCTGCCAATCATGGCGCTTCAGAGGCAGGGCTCCACTCTCTCCTAGCCCAGCTCCTGAGTGGCCAAATGACCAGAAGAGCCACCTGGGGAGGAGGGTTCATGAAGGCCCAAGGATTTTAAATGCTGAACATGAGTCTGACCTGTCTTGACTCTATCTCGCTCTTGGGTTTTCTGTTTGGGCACTGCTGGAACCCAGGAGTTGGTAGCTATATGTGTGTTTTTCTTTATATTTTCTGTCTTTTTCTTCCTTTAATTCCCTCTTCTTGGAACATTTTGAGTAACTTAATATCAAATGGGTTTAAAGTTTGCTGAGTTGAATTGTCCAAATTAGTGTTGTGAGAAGTACTTATGTTGATTGGATATTCTACGAAACCTTTTACCAAAGTTCCCTGATTTTCTATAGTTTACCAGTATACTTTTGTCTTGCTTAGATCTCTTGAGAATATTGTATTCTTCCTGTGCATCTAACCCAGAATACATGAACCACTGTAAACCCCTTTCAGCGAGTTGCCTGGGGCCTTACTGAGATAAAGTGGGAGAAAGTGACTAGTACTGATAAATAATTTCATTGTTACTTTCTAGTTAAAGTGTCAGTGTAATTGAAGATCAGTTCCATGGCTTAAGGAAGCTGGAAGCTTTAAGTGGCATTATTTACATATTCACATTCTACACGTGAAAGCTGTAATTCCTAAAAAAATGCAAGTTTCTTTTCCTTTAGAAAAAAATGTTTGCTTGTTGTTGTTGTAATAACTAGTGACTTTTTGCAGCATCCCCCTGTTGTTTGGGTTGGAATTGTTTTCACTGCAAGCCTGCTACTGCTTTTTCAACCTTTCTAAAGGAAAAAAGAAAAGGTTATTCTAAGTCCCATCACAAGCTGAGCCCTTCAACAATGAAATAAGACTTTAAATGATCAGCATTTGCTGAGTTATAGAACTGCTGTTTTCCTGTATTCATTCAATTTAAATTGAAATGCAGTTTAAAAAGTACCAAATGATCATTTGTCCTTGCAGGCCACTAGAGATCATTAGTAATGGTTTCCAATGTTTTCTGGGGTTTTCGTTCTACCTCTGTAGGAAAACAATTGAGTTGATGCTTTTCTGCCTTAGTTTTAATTGCTAATAAATCACTCTGCTTGCACATCACGCTCTCCAGCACACATCAATTATCATCTGCTCTCTTCAGGAGATGTCTAGAGGTGTCTTTGCCTTAAAAAATCCCCCCACAATGTACTCTTGTTCTTTAAGACTGATTCTGAGGAAAGATGTTCTAACGAATTTGTCAGCTGTCTCAGATATTCGAAGTGCATGCTGATTTCCCCTTTACTTCAAAATGTCTTTAGCTGTGACCCTTTAATTACATGTTAACGTGACCAGAAAAGCACAGCCTCAGAGAAAATAAAAGCAACAAATTTTTAAAACATTCTTTTCAGTAGCGCCTGATATAGGTTGTGTACCTTGTATAACCTAGGTACTCTTTTTACCTAAGACTAGGTATGTCTTTTTAGATGGCTTTAGTATAGGTGATACATTCAGAATTAAAGTCCTTGTATCACTAATCCCCAAACATTTCTTGAATCAATTTTCAGAGTCTATTGCTTCAAACATATTTACCCTTAAAATCATAATTTTATACCTTTCAGTCAGTTAGGATGACCAAAGCTATTAACCAGCACTTAGCCAACAGCTGGAATGATTACAGCTATATCCCTTGTGTCTTTCCTGGTATCTCAGATCTGATTTCCTTTCTCAGTCTAGAACTTGCATATACATGCCAGACTTAAGTTTCTTCTCTTTTCTGTTACTAGACAGACTAATTGGTTTAGTCTGTTACAATTTTAGTTCTCTCTGCCTACCCCTCCCATTCAAATGATCAAATATTTCTGTAGGGTTTGAACTTCAGATGAGACATCTGACCAGCCCATTTTTGTTTAGTTCATGAGGTTGCACGACAAGTCATGAATTTGCACAGTTTGGATCATGCTTGCTGCAGATGGAATCTAATTTGCTGGCTCTCTGTTAAGCCTCTGGGAAATTCACTTCTAAATTGATGGGGATAAATTCTGCTAATAAATTTTCAAGAGAAAAGGGATATAGACCTGTCTAGCACAAAGGCTGTCTGAAAGTCATTCTAACATAAGAAGCCTGTTGAGTTTTCAATGAAAACCTTATCCTTTTTCTAGAAAATTGTCATTGTATTTTGGTTAGTGTTTTTCATAAGCTAGCCCCCAATAGCAATGTGATATGAAGGGTATTGTGCATAATTTGAATAACTTATGTGCTATTGAAAATAGTTTTGTTGCAATTAGTAATGAAAGGTCATATCACCATCCCCTCCTATTGCAAGTTCTACCCTTATAAATGGATTAAGGCTGCCACACATTTTCCTTTGTCAGGAGCTTCTTTAGATTATTTTTTATCAATAAAGCTGTTTTAGAGATGTGGTACTCTTTATTGTTGCACAGAAGATTGCTTATTCACACACAGTAGTAATTGTTCATGTACTTTACAGTAATTGTCTTATTTGTGTACTTTGTATAAGTAGCTAAAGAAAACCCTTATTTTATTATCATCTTGGGCCTTATTATTTATAACTCCTTGTGGGGCCTGGAAATAGCTCCAGCAGCAAATGCTACTAAACTTTTACCAAGGGAAGATTTCATTATCAGATACCAGCTTTTCTAGTTCATTTTGTTGGTTGCTTCCTCCCTCATCTGTATGTTTCCTGTAGGGTTTTGCTGTTGCTGTCTTTTTCACATAAAGTGGTAGCCTTTTCAAGCCAGGCATGTATGTTTAAATTAGGATGATGTAAAACTTCCAACATGAGCAACTATTCCTGATGAAGTACACAGGATCTTCATTCCATGTGTTTTTGATGTAGGCTTCTTTTTCTAGGTTACTGAATACTAAAATTTAGCTGTTTCCTTCTAATCATGTTAGGAGGGTGAAGACTATAAGATTAGATAATTAAAAATGATTAGGTATCTAATTTTTTTTCTTTAATATTTATCTGAAGGCATTCTGGCTTTTAGTGTAGTTGTTAGGACGTTCTGGTAGTAACAGATTACTTTTGTTTTAATGCGTGAGAGAGAAAGGTCACCATAAATACGCAGTCTGCAGACAGTACAGTCAGAACGTTAGACCCATATGGCAAAGAAACCACACCACTGAACTATCAACCAATATGACAATATTTTTATAGGGGATTCAGCAGTAAAAAAACTGAGCATAACAAATGATCACACACTAGCACTGTATCTTTTTACATCCACTGTCCAAAAATCTGTAAAAAGAATGCAGGGATAATTTTAAGACTCCTTATTTTATTTCCATCCCTACTGTGTTCTTTGTCACTCTCCCTACCCTCATTTGCTGAGGAAAAGGAAAATAAATAAATAAATAAACCTCAGAATGAAACTGAAGTTTCATCCTAGAGTGGATTTGATACCTGTCATTCATTCATTCATTCATTCATTCATTCATTCACCTTTCAAAGTACTTTAAGTCAGTCCACAGCTTGTAAACAAGATAAATATATTGAATACAAGTACAATGGACACAAGTAATAATTGATTGGTTAAGAAGGGCGCATTGTTTGTTCATATTTAGAATGAGCTATGGACCTACTTACTCTTCTATTAATTGAAAACTTAATTTAAAGATGCGATTATTTGGTGTTAATTATGTCATCACCATTAAACCACTATAAAGGGGAATTTGTTGGCATTGTGGTTAGTTTCTTTTTTTCTGAACAAATGTGTTTATTGTTTTAGATGATTGGAAAGCATTTAATGTTTTAAACATCAATGAAAGTTAGAAAATGTTTGGGTTTTTTTACTTTTCTTTCTCTACATGGAGTTGTTTTCTGTGTAGGTACAGAAAATTCTGATCTGTATCAGAACCATCTCCAACGGGCACCTTTTGTCTGAATAACTACTGTGTTAGTAGAATGGTATGCTAATGATATACATAGCACTAGGTAGAAGTCTCTGGAATTCATCCATAAATGGGGTAAAAATCCCTCCAGCAGTGTGAAAAATGGATGGAAACATGAATGATCTGTTGTACAGATCACTTTAGAATGATTATTATAATTTATATGGTTAAGGTATTCAAATGTTGAACATTTTGAAAATGTTTTATATAGATATACTTCAACAATTTCCCCTCAGTGATAAAGGGAAAATATGGTTGGGTAAGATAAAATGAAAGAAAGTTGCGTCATTCATTCTTTACCCATTTTCAAATATTTTGAACTTTCTCTTTGGAACCACCAGGATTCAGGTTTCATTTCTTTCTGCCTCATCACCTGGCCACTAAAAAAGTGGCTGCATGCATTGAATGAAGTTTCAAATCTCCTGTCTCATTTTGATGTTTCTTACATTGCTGAGGAGTGAGAAAGGATCATTCACTACTTATGTTCCTTTCCTGGAACAGCTTTTAAAATTTGCTGAGAAGAAACGTATGTAACATAACTTTTATCAGCAAATAGGCTGTATTTTTTTGTTGGTACAGATGTGATGAGAATAAAACAGTATTTTTTGCTGCATAAAATAGGGATAATGAGAGGAAAAAATGAAAACAGGAGGTTGTGTTTAGGTTTCTTGCTGGTTGTATGTAGGGATGGATGCATTTCTTTGAACTTAAGGCAGGTACAGTACAGATTGGAATATCTCATTTGTTTTCCAGGCTCTCTTTGTAGACAATGGCAAAAGCCAGACATTTTCAGGGTGAGATTCATCTCCTTTTAAGGTTAGTAACTAAAATAGGTTGGCTGAGTTGTGCTACTTAGAAGTACTTGTTTCTCTCTATTGACTAGAAATGGAGGAAAACAAGCTAGTATTGATATCAGTGTCTAGACGTCAGATGAGATATATCTCCTTTCTGATGACTAAAAAGAGCAGATGATGTCAAAGAATGGCCTCACTTTTGTTCATGTGATGAAATTATACCCTCTTGCTTATGGAGGTTTTATTTTAATATAGACAAAAGGCTGCTTTTATTAAATATTGCCCCTGAAATGTCCCAAAGAAGTTCCAAATAATTGAGATTTATGCTTCCTTAGCCCTCTTTAATTCTCGGGGTATTTTTTTTTCTCTTGGTGATAATGATCTTGCATAACTTTCCTGGTCTTCATACCTGTTATATTTTGGTCTTTATGCACTTATGGAAAGGTAGGATTTTTGGTTTTCTAGATGTTCATTTGCATTTTAAATTTTTTTTAAGCATTACAAATTGTATTCTCAGTATTTTAAATTGCATCCTATGAGAAGTGGAAAGAGACAGCAAATTTTAGTTTTCAACAGAGTCTGTCAAATGGGCAGCCCCTCCTTCAAAACCTAGCCTGTGGCAATATTTCCATGGGAAGCCTTGCATAATGCTGGATCTTTCCTATAAGCCCACAAAAAAGTGTTAAATTCCTTCTGAGCTCAATACACACCTCATAAAAAGAACACGGGATAGAAATGGGTTTTAAACAAAAGCTAGCTAGGAAGCAGGAAGGACCTCAATTTGCAGAGTGCTGAGCCTATTTTTGTCACTTCATTTAAATTCTTCTTCCCTTTGAGGTAACATGCAAACAACATTTACAGTCTACAAATGAAATCAATTAAGAAGCTATGAGTGAGACTTGAGTTGTTTACACAACTGAGAGTCTATGAGGTTCCAGTGAGAAGTTGTCTGCTTGAAGGCTATGCTATCACTCTGCTAATAAAAAAAAATAAAAACCAGAATAAAATGTCTGCAAAATAACAATTAGAGAAAGAAGGGGGAACGCGATTAAATATTAGAAGACAGTTTTGATTTCCTGTTGGGATGCAGATTAATATTTATTAGTATAAGTTTAGATACTGAAAGGTCTTTTTAATCAAGGTGAGAGGCAATTTTCATTAGCTGATTTTTAAAAATGGATAAATATGCATGAACAGATTAAATATCCATGTCATAGTAAAATTCTAATAAGGATAAAAAAAATATATTGCTCTGTAATCCACCAAAGGAAAGCTATTGCTTTCCTCTTCAGTTGCAGAGACTACTATTGTGAAGTAAGAAAAAAGAAGTGTGTGTGTATATATATATAGAGAGAGAGAGAGCTGGGTAGCTTTTTTTTTCTTCATTAGATAGGAATAAGAAATTATTCAGGAATAACTTATGTAGTCAGTGGAGCATTGCAGTGGTAAGATTTATTTTCTAGGCATTATTTGTGCTTACTTGCTGCATTTCAGCTCTATTCACAGTGAATGCACTTTCTTTCTCATTTTAATCAACAATTTTGTGGTGCTATTGCTGATAGTACATGTCAGAGGTCTCCTAATTTATCCTTGGAGCAAAGCTATGGAAGCCACTGGCTTAGCACTAAAGATAAATTTGACCAGTTGCTATGTGAATCTACCATAAGTTATAAAAAAATAACCCATTACAATGAAGTAGTCAAGCAAAACCTTATGGCTCAAGATCTTTGTTATGTGTCATAAAAATTGTCTGCTGCCTTGAGACCTACACTGCATCATACTCCAAACACGTGTTTTGACACTGTTTCAGTATATTCTGCAGTTCAGAATGACCTAGTGAAGGTTTGGAGGTTACATATGGCACATTAATGGATTGATGATCTAGAATCCAGATTTCATATGCTGCACAGTAACACTGTTGCACTACACTGCTGCTGCACTCTCGGATTGTGCTTTGTTATCATGTGTAACCTTATAGATGCCTCAATACACCTATGTAGACATAGTTACAATGTGATATTAATTGAAGAATATACTTTTTTTATTTTCTCTCTCTAAAAGGGAGGGGCAAATAATACAATAAAATTTCTGACTACAGGAGGTTTGTTTGGCTGAAAATGATAGGTTGAGTTTCACTTCTAGGAAGCAGGGATAAGTAAGTTTGTTCTAAAGTTAGCATGACGTTTCTGTAGCATCCTGCCTTGTGCTCAGCCCCAGAGTCAAGGCTTTGAGTGCATCTGAAGTGAGTTAATCAAAAGTAGCAGAGACAGGGCAAACTCTGCTGTCAGATCATAAAAGCATTGTAGTGGAAAGACTTATTAACGGGAAAAATAAATAAGAAATAATAAGACTCTTCAAACTGAGGAAACTGGGTGAAAAAAAACCACCTGTAAAGCGTGTGTAGGTGGCTATCTAACAGCTTCTGCTAATGGGGCTGAAGAAGAGAGCTACGGTGTCTTAATTGCCTACTCTGTTTTGTTCACAGGTGTCCATGGGATCTGGGCACAGCATTTCCTGTCTCACTTTTAATTTGAACAAACCATAATTCCTTCAGAAGGCTTCCCCTATGTGCTTAATTGTTAGCTAAAGTAATAATGGACATGAATCCAGCTGCTGAAAATAAAATCAAAATGAAAATTCAAAGCATTACCTGTTCACCTAAACTCTGAAATAACTTTATCATCTTACTTTCCCATCTCCTTGCCCTCCTGCTGTTGCAGCAGAAGCTCTGGGAGGATGTGGAGGAAAGCATAAGTGCTATAGCTGGCTCAAGAATAGAATCTCAAGTGATTGAAGCCCTGAACAGGTCCAGCCTGTTGGTCTGGTGAGAGCAGGGAGCACAAGCAGCTCGTGGACTCTTCCTGTGAGAGCCGAACTGAAGCACAGGAACTTGCTGAGAGCCGTGGTTCTGCCTGCCTCGGGGACATGCCTCCCCAGGCTGGAGAGTGGCAGCTGCCTTGCCAGGCTTTCGGAAACACGGGCACTGTGACCAGGCAAGGCGTCTGAAATTGCTTGTGCAGCGATTTGAATTCCACATGAGCAAAGGTCAGTTGTATCCTTCTCTGTATTCTTCCTTTCTCTAAAGAGAAACTAAGTAGTTTAGTCTTCTCTCTGGGGAGCACTTGCAAAAGCATTTTGCAGAAAGGATGCTGGTAGTAGAAAGAGAATCGTTCATTATTGAGGTCATATTTTATCCTCCTTAGAAAACAGCTGTGTGGGTTGTTTTTGTAGTACTTTTGTAAATGAATCATTTTCCCTTTGTATTTATCAGAGAGATCCTTGGAATCTGTATTTTTTGTCCAAAAAATATTTTTGCACATTCCCATCTTGAAGAAAGAAGGAGAGAATTTTTGTGATTCAGTAAACTAAAGCCTTCACTGAGAAAATGTGGCCTTTTTGCTGGAGAATTAGTTCTGGAAAAATGACATCCACCAATTAAGTTAAGAAAAGATCTTTCTTTACTACCTATTTCTTTAAAATTAATTTTAAAATTTTATTTATTTATTTATTTATTTATTTTTATTTTTTTATTCTGATCATCCTTAGCACATCACACTTTCTGGTGAGTCAGAAGCTCATTTACATAATTTTTATTAGAATTTGATTCATGGGACTTTTTTGTTTGCTCATTTCTCCTCACGACAGCCTATCTTCATTTACATTTTCCATTCTTCAACTTTGGCTCTTATGTTGTATAAAATATTACATATGTGAATTGAAGGTATGTAATAGATGATATACACAAGATATTAGAATATTAAAAAAAAAATCACTTCAAGGCAAAAATTTGTTCTAAAATATTTGGGTCTAGTAAGTTTTTCTGAAAATACAGCTATTCCCAATGAGTATGAAATACAAGCTCAGATAATCCATTTCCTTGAAGAACAAAGCTGTTGTGGTTGTCTCTGTGCATCTGTCTGCAAAAGCCAGTCTTTATTTACAAATCAGAACAAGGACTAGATGATGGGTTGTCAAAGCATTTTCTGTCAAGTGACTTTTTGTCACTGCAGATGTTGCTTGCATAAACATGATGAAACACTATATGACATCACAAAACCATAAATTAAAAACAAGTAAATTAAAGATTCTTGACATGAAAAGTACATTGCTGAGGCAAATGAGAGGCAACTTTTCCTAATCACCAATCATGTCTGACACAAGATTATTAGGATACATAGGGCAGAGTATGTAATTAGACAGTACTTAATGTTTTTTTAGCAGAGAGTGTTTGGGTAGAAGTGCTTAAGCAGAATCTAACCTCTCAAATCTGTTGTGGTGCCATAAAAAAATTCAGTCTAAATCGTGGCATCATAGAATTCATCCTAAGTTTGCATATCTTGTCTATTCAGATGTCTTCAGAGCTATGAAACGTCTGTACAGGCTGTACCTATAATGAAAGAGACTGCAGGCCCACAGACAGGTAGAGTTGGGGATTTGTTGCTGAACAGGGGCAAAAATATTCCGGTTTATTGCTACTCGGGTTCTGGAGTCTGCTTCCACCTTAACTCCCAGAGAGAAAATGATAATAATTTCCACAAATATCCAGATATGTTGGAGAGTAACCTGGATTAAGCCATTGTTGGGGGTTAGGTTTTCTGTCCTTTTGTTCCTTTTTAAATATAGAATTTTTTCCCATAAGTTGCTAGGAAATACTGATGACTGGGTACTTAAGAAGAACAAAACAAGCGGCCAAGCTCAGGGGAGAAAGGCATCTGTTTGACATTCTCTTATCTGGGAGCTTCTCTTGGAGGGAAGGAGATATCTCAAGAATTGGGCTGGTAAGAGGCAGGGCTGGGACAGCTGCTGGCTCTCTCGCTCTCGGCTTTCTGGGAAAGATGCTCGGAGGTGCTGCTTTTGGGAAGAGGAGTTCATTGCTGCTGCTGGACCCCCCCGCCCAGAGCTGCTGCTTCTGCTGTGAGATGACCCTCTGCTTGTGAGAGCAGCCACTGAACTGGGACCTTATTAACACCTACCTCACTAAAGGGGGGACCCATTGCCATCTGCTCGGGTGCCTGGGATCCTGAGCTCGCCTCTCCCTGCCCTGCTGGGAGCCAGCCTGCCACTGCCCTGCCCCCTGCAGCTCCATCAGCACTGCTCTGGGTTTCACTGCGCTGCAGC
>WEKY01005620.1:32567-47340 GCA_013390045.1 Picathartes gymnocephalus
CACAGCGCCCCCTGCAGCCGCGGGGGAATCATTGCACCTGCCCTGCCCACCCAGCGCCACCAGCGCCCCCTGCTGGCTGTGACCATCACTGCACCCAAGGGGACAGTGCCTGCAGGCCCAGAGGGCTGGGACCGGGTTCCTGGTTCTGTTTTGTTGTTAATGCCATAGGAGTTGTTGTTTGTTTGCTTTATTATAAATACTGGTAAAGAACTGTTATTCCTATTCCCAAATCTTTGCCTGAGAACCCCTTAATTTCAAAATTACAATAATTTGGAGGGAAGGGGTTTACGTTTTCCATTCCAAGGGAGGCTCCTGCCTTCCTTAGCAGACACCTGTCCTTCAAACCAGGAGAGCCATATTGGCCCTGAGATGAGCTCAGTTGGTTAGATCATGGTGCTGATAACACCAAGGCTGTGGGTATGATTCCCATACAGACGACTCTCTTAAGATTTGGACTCAACAGTCCTTGAGAGTCCCTTCCAACTCAAAATACTCTGTGACTTCTTATGAGTGTTCACCTCAATAATGTTAAAACAGCAGCATATGAACTACAGCTTCCATTATGAGACATTCAAAAGCATCAAAACACAATAATACTGGAAATAGTAATTATAAGACACAATTTAAAATTAAAAAATCCACCTGAAAATGACCATGACAATAAAGCTGCACTTGTTTTAAAAGAGGTGAAGCTTACTGTTTTGTATGAACACTCTTGTCCAGCACTTAGTCTAACTCTGAGCAATAGAAATGTTAATCATGTTTATTCTCTGATAAAATTTCCAGTGTTTATTCTGCACTCTTCAAAAAAAAAAAAAAAAAAGCTACAGTATATAGAGTCTAATTTTTTAGCCATTAAAATAATTTGGACAGTCTCATTGACAGAATGGAAGGTGAAGTCTTGCATCATAAAACTGCCTTTGACTGTGTGCTTCAGCTGTTGGGAATATGGCTATAAATTAATGCAAGCTCTGTTTTCACGTCAAGAAACCATTTGTGTAGACAGCTTGAGGCAATAAATATGCCAATTGTGGTTGTAAGAAATAAAGATAATTTCTGAATTGTCAACTCCAAGGAACATGGGACTTTCAAGGGAAAGGAAAATGCAGATTTTGCTTTCTTCACTTCAGAAACTGAGATAATTCGGTTTTAATTTTCCATAAGAATATTTGGAGTATTCCACCTGACCTCCTGGAGCTGGCAGTGATTACTGCACATGAGCATTTCTGAGGACTGAATCACCAGGGTTGTAAAGTAGTCCAGAGGCTATTGCCTTAAATCAGGGCAAACCCACTAGCACACTTAGAAACTTAGTAATTTGCATTAGCTATATTTTCTTTCTCTGTTTACCTATAAATAGTGAAATAAAATTGGAAGAATGAAAAAAGGACTTTGAAAATCTTTAAGTACTTGCTATGTGTTGCTACTATTAATTAGAATATTCAGCAGTCTTATCTAAGTATCATAAAACCTAAAGGGGGATAATAGGAGAGTAAATAGCCTGTAAATAAATCCTAAACTGAAATTATGCCATATATTGTGCAGATTGTTCAAAACTTTTTATGCTGTCAATTACAGGTTTGCTATATTTTAAAGAAGCAATGTTTTTACTTTGAAGTGTCATTCTCTGCTCAGTATGCATTTGAATAGAAGTACCACTGGAATTAACTAAATTAGATAAATTCGGATCTATCTTTGCTATTATGACATAACATACATTTTCCTTACTTACTTGTAAGCAAGTGAAACTGAATTTTTGATATAATAGGAAATACTACCTAAAATAGACCCGGCCATATGCATATCTATTCTACTAAAGAAAAAAAAATAGAGTTTTGTGATCATATCAAAAATTCCTTTTGAGAACTGGATGAGTTCTAAGGTTTTGTGTAGTTTAACGAAAAAAAAAATAGAAAAAAATCTGTGTGTTCCTGATGGGTAGCTAGAATTTATACATTTTTTACCTAATGATGATAAATGTCTGATTTTTTTAACTTGTGAACTTAATGTTTTTAATATGCAGCTTTCAATGTCACCAATCCAGAAAACTCGTGTGTACCTTGATCAGAACTCAAGTGTGCCAAACATTCCTAAGTAATATTTTAAATTCTGTGAGTTTAGCTGTCTGGTAGTCATATCACTGAGGTACTATCCTTTAAAAATATTTTAAAACATCTCTATGAGATGAAATGATGTTAAATAAGGAGAGTAAATCAGGAAATAAATTAATGTTTTTCTATCCTCTAATTGTCAGACCACTTTATATCACCCAGATAACGTAGGAAGTATTGTTTCCTGCATTCATATAATTAGCTAATGAGGACTCTTCCTGGCTATATTCAGAAAATCAAACACCTCGATTGTCTTACTATATGCTTCCCCCTAATGTGCAAGGATTTTGTAGCAGAAATTACTAATTAACTTTAAATTCTTTTGACAGGTTTAACATTTTGCTGCTTTGCCTTTGGTTGTAGGTGATTTTTTTTGGGAGGGGGTAGGGGGAGGGAGTGTGATGGGATTGTTTGCTTTGTTTTTTTCTAGTTGTGTATTTCTTCTTCCCTACACATGTGCAAGATAAACACAAGCTGGATGCAAACTATGGCTATAAAACTGCATCTGTGGTTTAACACTATACTGTCTCCTGAGAAAATTTTCAACATCTCAGCATAACTACATGGATATTTTGATATATTCAATTATTTGTTGGAAAAAGCAACATACATACATAAAATATATGTACAAATTCATCTGCACAAATGATGTGTAAACTGCTCATGAAACTATAAGTCATAAATGTGAATGATACGACCTTTTGTCTCAAAGAATCTCTAACAGGTAAAGATTTAAAGAAGCAATTTAGTAAGTTACTAAATAGAGTCATCTCTAACTGCTTTTTCTTTGTTAATGTAGTATTTCCAAATTCATATGCTGTATTTATAAATGATGTGTCAGAAAAATAAATCACTAAACAAATTAAAAAAACACTGTAGATATTATTAGTTGGGGGCAAATTCCTATGGAAGCTAATGCTGTTGGGGGACTTCAGAGATTTCATCAAGTTAGAAAATGGTATTGCAATTTTTGTAATAAGTGGAAGTAAAAAGCATGATTTTCAATGTGTGTTAATACATATGTATATTGATATTATATAGAAGAGGCAGAGAAATACATTTCATTGAGGAGCTGGCATAAACTGAAGACATATTGCAAGCAGCAATCTGGATTCAAACTTTGAATTTGAAATTTTCCCATCATTATGTTGAGCCCAGCTTGCAAACTGCTATATAGATAAAAATGCTTTTTGAAATGGAGACAGAAAGAAAAGATCTTCGTATCCAATTAACAAGCCTCCTTCAGTGAGTCTCTTTCTCTTTGTAACACCAGGCCAGGTGTCTCCTATGTCTACAGGTGTGATTAAGATGGAAAAAGAAACCTTTTTACTGTTTTCTTAAGCTATAGAAAAATACTTCATGTAAAACTTAAACACTAGATAATTTGGGTCAAAATATCACATGTATTAAATGAAGATCTCAGAAATTTTGCAGCAGTAAAATGAAATGCTAAGTGAAGATAATACATGCTTACTCTCTTTGTGACTTTGAACACATATCAGGCTGCCTTTACGCCAGTGACCTGGCGTTCATAGGTGTATTTAACAGGTATACCTCTTCTTCAGAAGAAAAGCAAGAAACTAAAGAATCACTATATTGTCAGAAGAATACGCTGAATGAATGAATGAATGAAAGAAAGAAAGCCGATTCCACCTTCTCCAAAGAGTGCCACAAATACATACTAAGCATGATGTCAACACATTAAAATTTGACATAATAAAATTTATGCTGCAAATGCAGTTTTGTTGATTGAGCAAACGCCAAAAGAAAAACATTGATGGATGTGCATACAACAATGATGTTTGAATTTAAAATAAATGCAATGAATTGTAAAAGCAGCTATCTTTATATATCTCTCCTTCTGACTGCATATCTCTGTTTAAGTGTCCACAGGAGCATTGAAAATATTTTTGACTTCATCAGGGAAGCATTTGGAATGAAGTGCAAAAGCTCATTTTCGCAGCACTGATTTTAAATACAATCGTGGAAAAACAAGTATTTTGAGTTTGAGTTTGAGTATTTTGAGTATTTTGAGTATTTTGAGTATTTTGAGGTTTGAGTTTTGATTATGCTACAGATGTGCAGATTAGGTCAGTCATGGAGAGCTGCTCTTAGGAATGTTATTTAGTTATTGATCATGGTCTGTTTTAATAGAATTCAATGTCCTTTTCCTCCCAATTTATGTTTACTCATCCAAATACTGAATAACTTCATCGATCCTAATCTGAAGCTCTGACTGGGATCTTCTTAAGCAGGCAGCTTGCTTTAGGTATTAAGCACTAGAAATATCAGATTTCATTGCTTATGCAAACACTATCCAAACTCTAGCAGATTTAATGTAAACAATGGTTTTCGTTGATTTGTCTTGAGTTCCCGAAACATTTATTACAAATAATACTTAGTGTCTGGTATTGGATAAATTTTCTGTACCAGGACCAGTGAAGTAAGAAGGATTATGCCATGGCGTTCACAGTCGTTTCCCGCAGTTAGTATAAAACTGAGCTTTATAAATAAAGAGGGTTTTTAAGTCAGCATTTAAGATTCAAAAAACTTGCCGGCAAATGTGGGCTGGCATTGAGCTGCCTGTACCATCTTGTGATTCCTCATGGCACTATTACCCTGTTCAAAACACTGCTCTTGAAGCCATTATTCTGTACTCTCGTTGTGTTAAGCATGTGTCATCTTCTTCAGGTAATGCAGTTCTTTCAGAGAAGCAATTAGTTGCTGAGGACTGCTAGGCAATTCAGAGATGGGGAGACAGTATCAAAGACACTTCAAGCTCTAAAATTAACATCAAAGTTATTATATCCAAAAGAGAAACTTGTACCTACTACTGTACTGCTCTCCCAGCTGCAAACCTTTTCATTTAGAACATTTTGTGTATCTCATGGCTACGTTGTTCACAGCTTTTCTTAAAGTTTGTTTGTTTTTCCCATGGAAGCAAGTAATTATTAAAAGGAGGTGAAAAAAAAGAAGTCATTTAAGTGTACATATCTGTTGAAGTCTGGTTGGATGTGACCCAGAAGCTGCTGGCTAAATGGGTTTTGATGCCAATGCAATAATTGAAACGTGACACCAGTATGCTGTGCAAGACTGCAAATAATTGTTCTGTTTCAAAAATTATAGATTTATCTAATCTTGTCATTAGTAAGTAAAATTTTAATTCAAAAATGCTACAATGAATGGAAGTCCAGATGTACAGCCTTACTATTGTCAATCAACTACTATCATGGGCTATTTATCAGAGCAAAAAGAGAAGAACATTTTAAATAATTTTTGGACAGTTGTCAAATTTCATTCTTGGCATAGTGAATCAAAAGCTCTAAAATGTTCTTTAATCTGAAAAACAAAACCGATTACAGATCCTGTGACTGTGAATACAGTTTTAATGATTGCATAAAAGATCTTTGTTTCAAAACAACAGAATAAAGTCCCAACAATGACCACTTTCCTCTGTACCTCCTGTTTTTTAAATTGCCACTGCTACATAGGTTTTCTCTTTTGTTCAAATTCCTTCTGTTTTGTGCCTCTGTAGAAGCTTTTTGCTTTTATACTAAGAACTCATCTTCTAGAAACTCTAGAAAAGTTCTTTAATACTTTGATGTGAACAAAAATCAAGTTGTTTTCTCAGCAAAGTCTCTGTCCTACAGGTGAAAAGGAGGCCCAGTATAGTTCTCAGGGCAATAGAAAATATCGGTTGATTCTGACTTTTGCTTTTCAGATAAAAATAGAGAGCTGATATGAAATGCTGAAGGAAAAGGCTGTTTGGGATTCCTCCAGAGAAATAAAAGTGAGAAAAGGGTTTGGTTCAGAAAATATGCGTTAAATATAACTTAAAATGGGATGCTAAATGAACAAAACCTGAACTAAATCCCATGGGTGATTGTAGTAGATTAAAGGAAAGACTAAAATTAACAGCAACACAAAGGACAAATGTTCAGAGTATCTGATTATTTAGATGTTGATGCAAAACTGAATATACAATATTAGTAGTTTACACTTTTTCCGGATAGCTATATCCAGAAGATCTGTATTTACCGCCACCAGTTAATTTTCTCTTCCTGTTTTTTTCTGTAAACATAATTTGAATTACTGTGTTATGTCCTTAGTGGGTGAAACCTGTTGTGCTTAGATGTGATATTGATATGAATTGTATTTCTTTGAGTTCTTTCATTTTCAGTGAACTAATTATGGAATGTGCAAAGCAAAGTATTTTCATTAAAATTAGCAAAAACATCCATATTTAGAAGAGTTCTTTCAATCTTTCACAATAGCAGCATTCTCTATGGAGGTTGAAAATTGCAACTAACATTGTGCTCTGCTGTGTTGGGTAAATGTTTGTATTTCCATTACTTTTCATAACAAAATATTTTTCTGACAATGTGCGAAAGACTTGTGTGCAAGAAAGAAAAATGTGGTAACTGTTTATTTTCACCATGCAAAATTTATGTGTGTTTTTGATTAAAAAAAAATAAAAAGGTTGCTCTTTTTAAGCTATGGTAGAAAATTGCATATATGCTGAAATAACAACTAAACTGTACAATAATTTCTTCTGACTCTATGCACCTGACATACAAACAACAAGCAGATTTAAAAGATTATCAGTCCAGATCAGTGCTGAACATGGATATAAACTGATTAATTATCTACAGTGGAGATTTTCTAAATCACTAAAGTACCCAGAGAAGAACATAAACTGAAAGTTAATGACATTTTTACTCCTAAGTCTCTTGGTTGTTTTTGAATGTTCAGCTTCCCCATGAACATATTATAAATGAAGCTGTTGAAATACCTGGAAAAATCTGTGTTTTCTTTTTCTCCCTTTAGTGCTCAATGATTCTTGTGGTCAGCACTTGTCTTCCAAACATGTGTACTTTAAAAGTCATTTGCCTTGCCATGCCTGAATCAACATGTAGATCTAATTTTCTGGACATATGTTGAAATTATCCATAGGAGACTTTTTTTTTTATGAGATTCTGAGTTGTTTATCTTGGCTGGATTCCTTGCCATTAAGAGGGATTTTTCATGTCATATTTGGTGTTCTTTATGAAATGCTGCTCAAGATTAGTAACTCAAGGTTAGATATTCATCAAACTTGTTATCTTTAAAAAAACAAGAAAGAGTTTCAAAGCCAATACATCAAGTTTGTGAGATTATTATTCTTGGGTGTGTGTTGATTGTTTCTCTAACTAGACAACATATCAGAGCTCTCCATTTTCAGGAAAACTGATACTGATCTGATGCATGTTTTGTTAATGATTTTAAATGTTTTATTAGTTTTTATATATTTCCAATAGCTTTGTCTTGGGCTTGTGTCAAGGAACTGTAGGGGTAATAAAAGTGTCTCTGGCTTCCTGTTTTCTTATCCTTGATGATTTTGATCTATATTACTGTTTAAGGAGAACTTCAGTCTGAAGTTGTGTGAGGTGGCCTAAGTCACTTTAGCAATGAATTGCCTTGCCTTGATTGTAATACCTGAGGGATTAATAATTTTTATCTACATGGTATCTTACAGAGAGACTTGGTTCAAGAAAAGTCAATACTGAAATATGAACTAAACACTCACTTTTTGGGAATGTCGGATTTAGCTGTTTAATCAACCTTCCAAACATTTGCTAAGTGGCCACATGATTATGTGCCAAGATAGACTGGGACTGTCTACCCATCTGAGTATTTAATATTGTAAGGAGTAGCGGTGCTCCAACAGGAAACATGACTGTTATCCTTTTCTTTTTTGCTTCTTCCTCCCCTCTACCTTCCACCCCTTCCCTTTGTATCTTCTCCGCTAGATCTAGTTTGAAACTTAAAAACAAGTGTCTAGTGTGGCTCATGTTTCTGACTGCATCCTTTTGCCTGACTTGCACCCTTTACTGGCTCTGAGAATATTTCTGTATCTGTGTGTTGACTATGTTAATCTCCAGAATTCTTCTCATGAATAAGAACATTCAAAAGTTAATAAAAAGCAAATTCACTTTGCTGACAATACTGGGCACATTCAAGTCTCATAATTCCTTTTTAACACTCTTTGTAATAGGAAGAGTCTCTGAAATCAGACTTGACTACGCAATCATGGAATGGGATACAGGATTACAATTAATTAGTGAAGACAGAAACCTTCCTTTTGAGAGTCCTTATATTGGTGCATTTATCAGCCCCCAACAAATTCAAGGGCAAGCACAATTATGTCTTCCGTCTCCAAATTCTGTGTCAACTAATCCATTGCGCCAATTCCTGAATCTCTGGAATTTAATATAAATGGTATAATGGAGAGCAAATAGTTATAATATTTTCATTTGACTTAATTGACTTTGTTAACCACGGGTAGATCATTAAATGAAGTCTATGAAAGTAATTCTTTATTAAATATATTTTGTCATAGTATACTAAATAAAATTTTATATTTTAACAGAATTAGAAGAAATTTAAGATCAAAGTATAGACAACAGTTTCTTGTTGACAACTTTGTAAGTATTTTGACTACAAGTAAAATTTTCTCTTGTTCAGTCCTTCAAGCAGTCTGACTTTGATAGAAAATGAATGCAAGATCACACAAGGATCTAATCTCATTATAGAACAAAGAGTGATCATGAGTTGCACATATACTGCAGTAGTGGTCAAGCAACACAGCAATGTATATTTTAAATTTTTTTGTTGTTGTTCAGTATAATGAGATACAGTGAAGCTTCCTTTTGGTTAATATTATGGTTTCACTGGCAATCGCAAGACATGTAATTAAAGAGCAATATCAAAGGAATAAAGTTTCTGTGTGCCAGACGTAAATCTTAGCTATGAGTACTCAAACAAAGGATTAAACTTTGAAATTTACACACCAGAAAGGGAGATTTATTACAGAGGAAAGACTCAGTCTGATGCTGTGGCTCATTGTGTTGGTTCTTTTTTCCTTATATTGCCTTAATAATAGGAAATACTCATGCTGAGGCACAGTCTCTCCCTGCACTCTGAGAGGGCATATGGTTCTGTCACCTATTCTCTGTGTGGGTCATCGATCAGGTTTTGATAATTTACAAAACATCTTTCAGGTATTTGCTGAGTTTACAACTTCCATTCTGCATTACCTGGGAAACGTCCTGGACAAACAGGTTGTAAAATGTATACATGCAATACTCATGAAAAGGCTGCTGTTTTGGATGAGCAGAGACCTCTGCTCAAAGCAGAACCTACTTCAGTTTGAAATAAAGACTCAGGTCTCTGTGGACAAGACCAGTGAAAACTAGCACATAAGGAAATGCAGCTTCTAAAGCACTATGTACACACTTTCATCTGCAAAAGTCACCCTAGAAAAGGGAAGGCTTTAATATTGCAAAAGCAAATACTTATCAATAAGGAGATGTTAACCAACAACTTCTATAACAACAGTATAATGACCTTTTATTCTTAATTACACCATCAGATACTGTGGTTTTGTTTTTTTTTTCCCTGTTAAAATCCTGTAAAGAATTATTTCTGTAATTTACCCAGGGAGGACAGTGAAGCCCCTTTTCTGTAAGATATTTTCATTTCTGGCCATGTAAATATATTCCTTGGTCTGCAATCCCAGTGTGCATATGTCTGGATGTACTAATGAGACTAGCAAACAAAGACTTGTTACTTTGGAACAAGAAGTTGCTGAAGTTTCCAAAGCACAAAATACATTTATAAAATAAGAAAGGAAATGGAGTGCTGTTAACATTCAATTTTTTTTTACCCTGCTTTGGTAACTTTTCATTTACATATTTATTAACTTATGCTAGATCAAGTATTTTTTACAATGATAGGCACAGAAAATAAATTAATTGTAATTAGTTTTATTGTAATGAATAATAAATGAATATTTTTGATAAGCCACTTATTATAGTCTTATTACTACATAGTTTTACTGAGGCATTAAAGTTTGCATTTTAATTTGAGAATATTTGCACTGTATTAATTTACAGTAGCCTGCATTCTTAGGAATATGAAAACCCATTGTTTATCATTTTTTGTACATTTCAGTTGAGATAGCTGAGCAAATTATTAGTTTTTCTGAATGTTCACAGAATCACAGAATCGGTAGGGTTGGAAGAGACCGCTGGAGGTCATCTACTCCAACTTCCCAGCTCAAGCAGGTCTCCCTAGAGCACATTACTCAGGACTTTGTCCAGGTGGCTCTTTAATATCTCTAGAGAAAGAGACTCCACAACCTCTCTGGGCAGCCTATTCCAGCTCTCAGTCACTCTCACAGTGACGTGCTCAGATCAAACTTGCTGTACTCCAGTTTCTGCCTGTTGTCATCCTGTTGCCTGGCACCAGCGGGAAGAGCCTGGCTCCATCTTCATGACACTGTCCTTTCAGATACTTGTATCCATTGACAAGAAAGAACCCCTTCTCAGTCAGCTTTTCTCAAGGCTGAACTAGCCCAGCTCCCTCAGTCTTTCCTCATAAGAGAGATGCTCCAATCCCTTAATCATCTTTGTCACACTCTGCTCATCTTGCTCCAGGAGCTCCATGTCTCTCTTGTACTCAGGAGCCCCTAACAGCACTCCAGGTGTGGCCTCACTAGGGTTGAACAGAGGGGCAGGATCACCTCCCTGGACCTGCTGCAAGGCTTTTCCTCCTTCAAGCCAGAAGGATGTTGGCTGCCTTTGCTGTTAGGGTCCATGGCTGACTCATAATCAACTTGTTGCTCTCTAGAACACCCATGTCCTTTCCTCCAAAGAAAAAGCAAAGCATAGCAAAGCTGCTTTCTAGCTGGTTGGTCCCCAGGAAATACTGGTGCCTGGTGTTATTCCTCCCGGGTGATAGACTTTGCATTTGCCTTCAACAAACTGCTTGAGATGCCTCTCTGCCCAGTTCTCCAGCCTGTCCAGCTGCCTTTGAATAGCAGCATAACCTTCTGGTGTAACAGTCACTCTTCCCAGTTTTTGTCATCTATGAACATTCCAAGGGTACACATTGTCCCAGCACGCAGGTCATTGGTGATGATGTTAGACAGTATTGGCACAGGTATTGACTCTGAGGTACACAACTAATGATTTTCCTGCAACTGGACTTCCTCTGCCCTCTCTGGGCCTGGTTGTTCAGACCATTTTCCATCCAGCTGTCTGACTACTTGTCTAAACTATGCTTTGTCAGATTATCTTTGAGGATGAGAAGGTGCCAGAAGCCTTCCTAAAACTGAGGTGACACGCTCACTCATCCATGAAGCTCTATACCTCATTGTAGGAGTCTGTAAATTTGGTTAAACTTTGTTTCCTCTGTATAAATCCATGTTGCCTATTCTCAGTTGCCTTGTGTCATTCATATATTTGGAAAGGATTTTTGGGATTAGTTGCTCTACCACCTTTGTAGAGAGTGATGTGAGGCTCATTTGATATTCTACAAATCTTCCTTGCACTTGAAGACAAGGAGTGACGTTTGATCCCTTCCAGCCTTCAGAGACCTCTGCCAATGGACATGACCTTTCAAATATAATTGAGAATGGCCTCAGTGATATCAGAGAGATCCTTCAATCAGGCCCATGGACTTGTGCATGTTTGCTCAAGGGTTCTCTAACCTGGTCCTCCACTGCTGAGCATATGTCTGCCTTACTCCAGACTATCCCTCTGGTCTCAATGCCTAATGGATTTATCAAGGCCAATCTTACTGGTAATGCCTGAGGCAAAGGGCACTGAGAACCTTGACCTTTTTCATGTTCTTTCTCACCAAGTTTCCAGCCTACTCAGCAATGGATCCAAGTTTTCCCATGTCTTCCTTCCTGTTTGTGTTCTTGTAATAGCCTTTCCTGTTGCCTTTGACAGCTCTTCCCAGATTCAACTACAAGAGTTTATTTGCTTTCTATACCCCATTTTTGCAAAACTAAACAGCATCTCTACACTTCTAGATTATTTGTCTCTCCTTCAACCTCTTTTGCACTCTCTTTTTATTTCAGTTCAATCAGGAGCTCCTTGCTCCTTCAGGCAAGCTTCCTGCCACATCTGCTCATTTCCTGCTTGTTGGGATGGACCTTTCTTGATCCTGAAGGAGGCATCAACCAGCTTTCCCAGACTACTCTCTCTAGGGCTGTATCCCACGGTATGGTACATCTCTGATGAAGATAAGGTCCACATTCGTGAACCCAGGCTGTGATATGCTTTTTTCCTTGCAGTCTTTTGCCTATATCCTGAACTCTACCGTCTTATGGTCTATACAGCCAGGACTGCTCAAAACTTTTGCATCCAAAAGTATTTCTTTTTTTCAAGTGTGAAGTCCACTTTTTGTTGTTGTCTCCTTGATCCCCTGTGCCAGGAAGATTTTCTTTATGCATTGCAGATAAGTCCCAGATTGTTTGTGCCCTGCTGTGTTGCCTTTCCAGAAAATATAATGGTGATTGAAGCAATGCTTGCAAATCAGGGCCTGTGAGTGTGAAGCTTTTCCACATGTTTCAGGAAGACCCTGTATCAGATGTCCACCATAGCCAGATCTGTAGTGATCTGCCTGCTCACCTGACCTGTGTGCCCTTGCCTGGCTTCTGAACAGTCCCAGGGATGGTATGCACTCCATGCCCTTTCGTGCCTTCCACCCTCACAAGGACTATAATATACACTCTTTTCTTCACAGCGTGTACTTCCTGAAGTGACTGCATCCATTTCTTGTGCCTCTTCAGTCATGTGAGTCATCTCATGTTACCTCTGTGATCCCAGGGAGGTCACAGTCATGGAACTGCACAAGGCTTGTGACTCCTGCTGACAGATTCCCAGGTAATAGGCATTGGTGTAAAGGCACTTGGAGAGAGATCCAAATTTACTGATTCCCCACAAAAGGCTTCATAGCTGTCTCCATCACATTTATACTCATTTCTTTCAGGATGGGATACTTTCTTTAAAGAAGCCTAGGGTTCTCAGCATATCTCTGTCTTTTGTAACGTAGCTTTAGGTAATAACTTATGTCTTTTTCTTTCTTAAAACATATGAGCCTTATACTAATGTAGACTTTAGTCAGAGAGTAGTATATTCATAGAATTTTAAAATTTGAGAAGCAGGAATTGAATAATGCTCTTGAATGGAATTCATGTCACGAACGTATACAATTTTACCCTGTTATGTTCATTGAGATGAGACATTTGGTCATGATTGTTATAAATGACAGCACACTAAAATTTTCTGACTCTCTCTGAATCTGGTGATTGGTTGGAGTTTACTGACTTTCATCACTGTACATTTTTTGAACTAATTTAAATTATATGAAGTGTGATAATTCTGACCTACTTGAATCATGATGAAAGCTGGTGTATCGTTTTACTTAGCAAGACTTTCATTTAAATATGAAAGAAAAAATTGCAGATAAACTTTACAACCTTGTAAGCCTATTTTTTTCCCCTTTCCTTTTATCTTTTCCCTTAATTTCAGCTGTGGGTCAAAGATGAAATTCAAATTACTGAAATGAGAGGAAAATTTCACTTTTATTTATGGAATTGAAAAATACAAAATTTGGAACTGGATTACATCTACATTTTTTTTCTACTTTAAGCACCTAGAGGCTTTGGAGGTTAAACTTGTGAACAGAATCATTATTACTCAGATAATCAAAATTCTGATATTCTCTCCATAGTAAGTCCAGAATTTTTGAAAATGATTGTATGACTTCATAATACAAGTATATGCTTGGATCAATGGGTTCTGATTTAATGTATTTTTTTGTCTCCATTCACCTCTAAAAAAGTGAAATGTCACTATTGAATAGTACTTCAGTACTATGCAAAATTTAAAAAGAAAATACTTAGGATATTTTTTATGTAGGTTATGACTCTCAATCCTTTAATAAACAACATCAAGTAGCAGATATTTCAGCTGATGAGCTTGTTGCTGAATTTTCTGTTTTAGAAATGATAAGTTTTTTATGTTGAATTCTGGAAAACCTTCTGTTCTGGGAGCCTTGCAGAGGGCACTGTGCTAGCGGAATTATATCTGGTCTGTTTGGCCTCATACTTAGGGCTTGAGAAATGTGTGCTATTGATATAACCTGTAGCTTACAAGATCTGTGGGAAAAGTAAACTGTGTATGGATCAAAGGGTGGAGTGTAGTCATCCTAGCTGGAAGACTGTTGCACACTGAGGAGTCAAAAAAACCAGTTAACCCCTCTTCATGGAGGAGATGTTTGCATCATGGCATAGGAAAAATCCATTCAGAAGCAGGAATATGGGGTTGCCAGTATCTGGAGGAACAAAAGATTACTATCTATATTCCTCTTTTTACTTTATCTTATTAAACAGCTTTTGTTGTTGAGCCTTTTTTACTGCCAATCATTTTCCCTTTCTCTCTGTTTCTGTCTTATTCCCTATGCTGTCTTCTCCTCCCCCCCGCCTGGTGCAAACCTCCTTTTTTGACTTGTTTACTAAAGATAGGAAAGAGTTTGTTAAACACTAAAATGATCATTACATGGTGTAATTTAAAATCAATTTTTATTGAAGTAAATGTAAATGTTTAAAATAATCATCCAAAATATTGATACTGAACTTGAAAAAAAAAAGTATGACACGATATATTGAAGGAAATCATTTTATTTTCAGATAATTCATTAAAATTTGAATATGCTGGAGTTGGTGGGCTGGATTAATCAAGTTATGAACAGTGAAAATAATAGCAGTATAATGTATTCTACAGTTTCTGAAAAACAGTTATGGACTTTTGTAGTGGTTTTACGTACGC
>WEKY01005621.1:1985-19061 GCA_013390045.1 Picathartes gymnocephalus
GGTTTGTTGTTGGTTTTTTATTTGTTTTGTGGGGGGTTTTTTTTGAGGTTTTTTTTTTTTTAATTGGTGGAGGATGTTAGATGAATATTTTTTGGAGCTGACATAGATTTCCCCATCTTTCTCCAGCTTTTAGAGCAATGAAGTAGTAAGGCTCAGAACTGTATGCCTGTGCTGTTTCAATTCAGAGAGTCTCTGGTTTCTACAGTCCTGTATCATCCTTAACTCATGTCTCCCTGAGATTTTGTGACCTGACTCTCAAATAAATTGTTTTGTGTGGCATGTACTTCATGCTTGACATTGCTAAAGGTACTTGGGAAGGCCATTAAAAAAGATAAGCATTAACTGTTTAATAGACTCATAAATGGGTCTGGTTCATCCCTCACTCCAATTTTGGTAACGTGTCAAAGCAGGAAGCAATCTCCTATATAAAGCAGTGAGTCACAGATCATAGAATGCTAAGAGGTTGGAATGGACTTGAAGATCACCAAGGTCCCACCCCCCCCTGCAATGGCTGAGATGTTCATTATGAATCGTTTGTTTTCCTGTTATACAAAATTAAAACCATAAAATTATCAAAATAAAAAGGTTTGGAAAAGCATTCGTCATAATGAATATAATGGGATCAGAGAATAATATGTAACTAAACCAGCTTCACGGCCATTTGAACCAGTTCAACACTTCTCAGCAATGTAGACAAATTGAGGGAAAAGTTAGGTTTTCTTCTGCAGTGTTAGCTTATACTGAGCTGTAACAGATCCTCTCTTATATATTGAAGATTACTGTTGTGAGTTGAAGAACTTGTATATCATTAATTTCCTACAAAAAAGTACTCTAGACAACTTTTCCTATTTAATTGCAGAATTTGTTACAAATTCACAAGAAATACCCAGCTGATATAGGTTCTTTTATGGTTCCAAAACATCTGAGTATTCCTGATAAGAGTTACTTCTTTAAAACTCTGGAAATAAATCAAAACTTTCTCATTTTACAAGGGAAGTTCTGACTGACAGTGAAGTAAAGGGACTTACCACATTTTATATTAATAGGCCACGGATGAACAGCCACCTAAGCAAAGTTTTCTAAGGAATACCAGTGCTCAACAGAGAAAAAGAGCAGATCTTTGAACCATGAAAGATTCTTTAGCAATATAAGATGGCAGGCTGCAGTAATTTTGTAGGTATATTGTTCTATATTTTCTGCATTTTGCTAAAACAGCTCAGTGCCCCATTCTGCTACTGTACACACCTTCCTAGTGGTTCAACTAAATGTTTGCCTATTACAGGAGTGCATTCAGCTAGCATAAAGAAATTGCACTGGTTTTAGTCATAATGTTCCCCACAAGCAACTCTTGGAGCAAGAAAGAATATTTCTTTCATGGCAAAACACTTTTGCCCATCTACCAGCTTCCTCTGAGTGCACTTCTGCCTTTCTGGACCAGCATAACTAAATTGTTCACTGAGAATAGCCCAAGTGAAAATATTCTGTGCAAATTGCCCTACTCCATGGTGAATCCTTTGTGAACAGATGCTAAGTTATTCATCCGTGGGCAGCAATTTTCCCTCCAAGGTATTTCCTGATGATTTATGTATATTTGCCAGGATAATGCCACCTGCTTTCCTTGTATCCAGAGGTTATATAGGCAGGGTAGGCAGACCCCTAACCCTCCTCCACTACAACCAGGATACCCACAAGTATTTAGCATTACTTTTGTATCTATGTCTCTCCTTAAAGTTGCCACAGATGATCCAGAAAAAATCTACTTGCTGTTTAGGAGAGTATTCATGGAATTCCATTTATGCACAGGCCTCTGTGTTTTGCCCTGGTACGGCCAAAGGTAATAAATGAGGTAATTTTAAATTGTTTTCACATCGTGGAGGCAAGAGGAGTAGAATAAGCAACCAGTGTGTAATAGAAGTTCCTAATTTTTATATGCTGTTTTCCACTGCCAAATAGGATGTGAAAGTGTGTGTAGGAATGAGCTATGTCAAAACTAAACTGTGATGTCAGAGGGTCATCATGAGGAGTGACAGTGTTGTTTTATTCTTGTTTTGAAATTTTTTCAGGAGTGGAGAGTGGAAGAATGGTTCCCAGGGAATAGTAGGACTGCCAGCTATGGATCGTGTACTAACTGTTAGACTGGAGTCCAAGTATTCTTCAATTGATGATACCTATTTTGTTTTCATTCTAATACTAAGGGGCTGAATTTTCTGAGTTTTCTGACTTTCTGAGTTTTCTGACTTTCTGAGTTTCATTTTCCATTTCCATCGTCCAGTCAAATACTCTTCAAGAAAGTCTATAGTGGACTGGAGTTTTGCAGTTTTCCTCTAAGTTAGGCAAGTTTTATCTTTCAGTGGGGAAGGGAAAAAATCAGGGGGATTTAAACTCACTAAATATCACTAAAGGAATAAAATAACTTTGAGGGAAATACCAGACAGCTAAAGACATAATATTTGAATTTTAGATTATTTACTGATTTTAAGCAGGATCGAACAGATATCAAGTTACATAAGAGATAGCAGACCAATTTTTTTGCTAGATGACAAGTAATAGTATTATTTCACTTTGTCCCTTTACCTAGGTAGTGACAGTAGGCAGTCAGAGCTTATTTAGTTACACAGCTTGTTTTGTGTATGAATATAACTGGTTTTCAGTGTGTAGGAATTGATTGATTCTGCTTCTGTTGGCATTGCACCCTCTCCCAAGTGTCCTGAGAATCTCTTTTTTTTGACAGCTTATATACTGACAGAGTTTGCCATATTGCCATGTTATACATTCTCTATTTTCTGTCTTAACTTTCTGGAGGATGGGAAGTGAAGTCAGGAAAAAAGCTATGGGAGGGTGACTGCTAATGAATACATTGGAAAGACCATCTCTGCAATGTCAGAAGTCTCTTACTTTACCTCTAATGTCTCACATGTACTTTCCTTCCATGGGCTAATTTAAAAAAAATTGCTGCAGTTGCTGAGCCTCGACGGTGAGGTGTTTCTTATCACTGTTTCCATAGAGTGTAATGCTTTAGAACATTAGAATATGAAAATATCCCTCTAATGTTATCTGTATGCTCTCTATCTGTAGCTATACTCATTTCTTTTGTCTTTAGCTCAGTGTTTTTGTAAATATTTCATAGCAGGGATTTAAGAATTATCCAAATGTAAATTGGAATCATCCATCACTGGATTCAGCCCTTGTTATCAGTAGAAGCTGGCTCTCTTATCTGTAAACTTTAAGGAGCAAAAGGGTTTAACCAAACTGCTTCCTGAGATCTAATCAGTTTCCGATGGAGCTTTCCAAATTTCAGCTGTGTCCTCCATTTTCTTCATGCTAATTTAACTGTGGAAACTGGTTATATCAGAGAGAAAATAAGGACATAAATCCTCCTTCTATTATATCTCTGTCCCATTTACTATTTTGTTCAAAAGGCTATTTCTCCTGCCTCCTCTACTGTGTTTTGTTCAACTGCTGTTTCTGGTTTTAAGTCCCTGAGAAGTGCATGTGCCAGAATTTTTGAAAATCAACTGTGTATGGGTTTACCCATCTTTCAGAGGATCACAGTATCTACCAAAAGAATCTCAGAGACCAGCTGGATATTTGTGAAATCAAATATCACTGCCTATTTGAAGATACCTGAAGCTTATATCAGTGAATATTATGTCATTAGATGACTGCTTTGCAATTGGTAGTTGCCTCCACAAAAACCAGAAATGTCAGATGAAGCAGAAAAGGTGCCAATAGAATTTTTCTTTAAAGGAAGCTGAAAATTGAGATAAACTGTGACTGGACAAACTAGTCAACATCCCTTAACCTTTTCCACTTAACTCAAGATTAAGGCACTGAACAAATACTTTTCTTATCTTTCACAGTTATTTGAAAAACAGAATATTTTCCCTTGTTGTGTGAATCTTGGTGTTATTAAAAGTGAGAAAGCAAAGTACAGGAAGTCAACAGTGTTTTCTCTTTAGATCTTATTGTTATAATATGTTGTATTGGTTCTTTTCTTATCATATACTGTTAAAGAATTTTAAACAAGGGAAAATGTCTTAGTGACTAGAGTATAGATATCTTTGTCAGAGGAAGAAATTGCACTTCATCAAATATTGTCTCATGGATTTAGGGTATATCTCACCGTCTTGTCCTTTCTGCCTCTTTAGCTGGTAGTGAAATGATACGTCTGGAGAGATAGAGTGTTTAAAGATATTTGTTTCTAAGTTTTACTTTAAATACAAAAATGGAGAAAAAAAATTTGAAAGCTACTTTGTGTAGGCTTCTGTTGTCTTCAACATGAAGGGCTACATCCTTTTTCTCCCCCATCTTATTTGTTTTCTACACAGAGGAAAATCTATTAAAAGGCTGGAGATGTACCAATGTTTTTGCTGAAATAAGTTTGCATGGTACATTTGGCAAATGTATTCAAATTTTCCATTCCCTATGTAACATTTTGTTGTGTTTATCCTGTTTCTAACTAACACATAATAATGTCCAATTTATTTCTGAAAGTAGAATGAAAATTATAGGAGACATAAATTAAGAAACGTGATTGCTATTTATAATTTCATGTTGTTTAAGCATCAGCTAATTAGATCTTACTGTGCTTAATCCATCCATAAATGTGAGAACATTCACTGTTGATTAATTGCATCTCATAAGCATTTGGTTGCTGCACATTTGATTTAAAATGTCAAGGAACGCAATAAACATTTATAAGTTTTCTTTTTTTGAACATGTATGCGATCCTTCTTTAGAAGCAGCCAGAAGTTCCCTCCCATAGATAAAAAGACTATGTTAAATATGCTTAGAAATAATTTTGAATATTATTCTACTCCTATCCTCTTTGATTAGCATGTTTAAAGACTACTACCTTTGAAATATTTTCCAATTTTGTGATCAACACAATACTGACTATGCTAATCTCCTTTTTATATTTTAATGAAGTTTTAGAGTGAAAGAGGTAGCAGACTAACATGGGCATTTCTTCTTTCGCTTTAGGATAGCATATGAAATTGTTCAGACAGACTTCCGTATTGTACTTTTAGGAATATAATCCTTTGTGAGCACCTCCAGGAGTGGTAGAATAGTGATTTACACATACATTCAGCTCTTGACAAACTATGTCTCCCAAGTTAATGGACTTCACTGTAGGAACTCTGTAAAATACAAATTTAGCTGAGATGACTGAAAGCTCACTGATTAGTGGGCATACTCTTACTGATTTTTAACAAGCACTGCTCAAAAATAAAGCTGTTTACATACTAGAGAAAAGTGATTTTTTGGTTCTGTGAGTGTTTTTTTGGTTGCTTTAGAGTTAGTATTCAGTGTTTGTGAACAATAAGGTTTGTACGGCAGTTATAAGTGATGGCTAGTACCCCATCTCTCTATTTTCCTGGTTCTGATGGAAAAATCCCACTATCCTCCTGAGAGTGTTCTACATGAATGAATAAAAATTCAGACATACAACTAACAATAGTGATGAAAATCCCGCTATGGCCATATTTCCTTACATACATTTAAGCAAAAAATGTGTGCTTCTAGGATTTGTAGATACTGCCATAGACCCTAGAGTTATGATGATAGAGAATGCAGATGATGAGGCATTCCTCCTCATCACAGTATTAAAATATATGAAATATAATGTTTAGATGTCTGATTATTTATTTGCTAAAGACAATGTTTTATTCTACTAGACATGAAGCTATTTTTTACTCTCAAATAACTTCTTTACACTGCTTTCAGAGATTAAAAATTCATGAAAAAAATCATTGGAGAGTTAAAATTGAATTTACAAAATAGTAAATTTAATTATCTGAAAGTACGCATGTTCTTGGAAGAAAGTATGAACAGCTATTCAGTTTTTCACTGATTTATATGCATACTTGCAATGAAGTTTTCAAGAAAATTAAGCCAAATTAATCATAGAATTATAAAATTATTTGGGTTGAAAGGAATCTTAAATATCATCTAGTTCCAACCCCTTGCCTTGGGCAGGAACATCTTTCACTAGACCAGATCAATCAAAACTTTCAACCTGGCCTGGAACACTTGCAGGGATGGGGCACTTACAGCCTCTCTAAGCAATCTGTTCCAGTGCCTGACCATCCTTACAGTGAAGAATTTCTTCCTAATATCCAGTCTAAATCTGCCCTCTTTTACCCTCTAAAAGGGTAGTTTTAAGCCACTACCCTTGTCCTATTACTACGTATCCTTGTGAAAGGTCTATCTCCAGCCTTCCTGCTGGCCCCCTTTAGGTATGGGGAGACCACAATAAAGTCTCCTTAAAGGCTCCTCCAGAGCCTTCTCGTCTCCAGGCTGAATAACCCTATCTCTGTCAGCCTGTATTCAGAGGAGAAATGCTCCAACTCTTTGATCATCTTTGTCACTCTCCTCTGGACTCGTTCCAACCAGCCCACATCATACCTATGTTGGGGTTCCCAGAGCTGGACACATTACTCCAGGTGGGGTCTCACGAGACGAGTACAGTTGGGAAAATCACCTTCTTCAACCTGCTGGTCATGCCCAGCCTGTATTTATGCTTGGGATTGCCCCAGTCCAGGTGCAACATCTCACACTCAGTCTTGCTGAATTTCAAGAGGTTCATATGGGTCTACATCTCGAGCCTATCATGGTCTCTCTGGAAAAGGGAACATCTGGATCTCACATGCTCTCAGAAGACAGAGCAAGTGTCAAAGTATCTGGTATGTTTTTACTATATTTTGTTGTATAAGAGACAAAATGGGAATAAAGCACATGTCTCTATATTCAGTCTGAAGTCCAGGGCATGGTTTCCAGACAGATGTTTCATATTTGTTCTACCTGTTTTACTCCCCAGTTTTCATGAAAGCTGTGTAAAGAGGGAAGAAGATGTTGACTAGCTTTTCCTCCTGCTTGTGATCATTGACAAAAGAAGATCAACTAAAGCACTTCTGGCAATGTTAGTTTATTAAATAGACAAAAATTTGATTATGCAATAAAATGTTTGCACAGAAAGTAAATATTTGTGGAATATATTGTTGTTTTTGAGGTTTCAAGTTGGAATAAACACTGTGTAACGAGTAGAGACAAAAAGGAAGCTGTGTGGATGAAAGAGAAAAACATGCTTTTACATCTGTTGTGAATATATTACCAGTGCAAAGTGTTTTATGGATAATGCAGAAAAATAACTTTTTAATGTGTAGGTTGCTGTCAAATTGTGAACTATCACTATAAAATAATTTATTTTGAGCAAGCATTTTTATTTTTTAAGTAAATGGCTGAAGGAGGTACTTTAAGAGAGTAAATGACAAATAGTGTAAAAATACATTTTGGGTAGGTTTCAGCTTTCAATGTGGATACTCAAAGTGTCTGTGAGAACTAAATCCTATTCATGCAAACCTATGGAATAGACAATCAGAGTGAGTAGGAGCAACTCTCTTTGAGAAAATCTTTATGAACCTTGATGGGTTTATGTGAAGTTTTAGGCTAACCAACCTCTCAGCTGCAGAATGGCATAAAAACTAATGGTATCTGGCAAAATAAAACCTAAATTGACAGTGGTGCTTTTCCTTAAATATATTGCTCCATCAAAATTTTCATGCAGTAAAGCACCCATTTCTGAATCTCTGAGAAACAGATTTTAAGTCTGGAACTGAACACAAATACTTCCTTGGAGACTGAAAAATCCTATTGATGTTTAGATCTATTCATGCTGAAAAGAAATGAGGAGGGAGATTATGAGAAACATCATTAAACTCTAGTTCGCTGTTTGAAGCGCTATCCCTCTTAAATGATGCAAAGTGGTGGAAAAGACAGAAAAAAAAGACCCAGTTTCAGATATGTTTCATCATAGCAGAAACTTCTGGAAAAGGTGTTTGTGCCTTTCCCTGAAGAGTAACTGAGCAGGCTCATCTCAGATGGACAAACAGACTAATTTGGAGCCAGCAGAAGGAGTTAGGGAAATGGTTTTGTAGTAAGCAACACATTATCTGTGGTAACCAGAGGGAGTGTGCTGCAAGCAGTGGGGACTGGGTAAAAAACACAGTTTTTCTACACAGTCATTGAAGGGTAGACTTGATTTTCAGGTTTTCTGTTCAGTCTTTTTCACTCTCATTAGATTTTGATAGTTTCAGTCCTAGCTGTTTAAATACTTTCTCTGGAAATCCCTTATTTTTGAAAATTATCTCAACCTCCAAACCCCACTTCTTATGGAGTGATGTGGAAGCTTTTAAAAGAAAGGCTCAGACAATCGCTCCTCAGGCCCTGAAGCTGTGAGTCTGTGTTACTAAGTTTGCTAGTCAAATCATCCAGAATGGCTTGGAGCAAGTTAACAAAAATCTCAAAAACAACAGAGGAATATTTTAATTTATGTTTCTATTTGAAAACATATTAAAGAATTGTTCAATGTCTATCACTGACAACAATAAGCATTTTAGAAGAGTAGAAGAAAGGGTAGCATCATCCTCAGCTTGGGGAAAAGGTCCAGGGAGAACTGGAGAAATTCCTTCTTCTTTGACTCTTCATAAGAGGAACAGAATTTCACAACTCTACTTTTTCTTGTCTAATCAGTGTTTCCATACACACAGTGTTTGTGGGTATTTTGTTAACTGACTTGTTGTTTCATCAGACTTCTGATAAATTATTTTAATTTGTCTTATTCCTGTTTTCATGTTGTGGAGTTCTGGGCCTTGCTATTCTTTATGGCTAGCTCTTAAATTTACAAGCAGTTAGACCATAATAGCTAGGCTGTCTTCAATAATGTTGAAAAATATTGTCTGCCACATGTTAGTTTAAAAAGTTGTTATATTATCTGTCCAGTTGTTGAAAGCAATGAAGAAGTAGCTAAGCAGAGAACAAGATATTGAACTCCACAGTGTTTACTTTGAAACCAGTGTAGATTTTTTACCATCTTGGCTGATGGTAGACTAGATTTGATAAAACTAGATTTCCACTTTCCCAAACTAGATTTGGGAAAAACATCAGCAGTTTCCCTCACATGTTTTTCATTTGCTAGGATTAACCCTAATTTCCAGCAGTCAGGGTACCTTTATCTTACCATCTGGAATAGCAGCATTTTTTTCTAACATCATATTTCCCTTGATTTCCCATATTTCCTGTTATTTTCTAAAAATTTCAAGGAGATTTTATGTAGGAAACGAATATGCACCTAAACATGTTTATCTTCCCTATATTGGCTGTCTGTATAAAGAGCTAAGGACATTTATTGGCCAGCCTTTCCTTCTTCTGATTATGACAATGGTCATTGAAGTCTACAGTTGCTCTTGAGGGATGGCTGAGCCAAAAGGTGCTGCTGTTTACCAAACTGAAGCATCCTGCTTGTGGGCTTTCTTAAGGCATCTGGGAGATGCCTGTCTTAAAAATTAACAAATAACAAAAACCCCACAAAAGTTAAAAAATAACTTAAATTTTGGTTAACTCGATTAAATTGTGAACTTCACCAAGTACTTTACTTTTTTTTTTAAGTTCAGTAGAAGAGGAAGTGAAATATAATTTAACATACAGCAGTATTAAAACACAACAGATTAAAGCTCTTTGAGGCCTAGTTAAGCATTAGCTGTTTGTTTTGGGGATTTTTTCTGATAGTGACAGCCAAATCTCAGCCTTGAGAGAAAGAATAAAACCTGAACTATAACGGTGAATTTTGTTCACTGCCACAGAGTGAGTTAGTGTTGGTATTTTGAAGTAACTGATAATATGTTAAAGAAATAGGTAGAATGCACTTCATGTTTACAAGGTATCTGTTCTCTCATTTTTAACTCTGATTTTATTAATATATGCTTTCTTTCTGTAACTTGTCCCTGTGTATTTGTAAGGTTTAGCTTTTGCTGTGCTTTTATATTAGACCTCGTCAACACGAAGTTTCAGAAATGCTGTAACATTATAGTTGGAACTTGAACTCTTTAGGATGGCTGCAGTTTTACTGATAATGATACTTTTAATGGATGCATGAGATACTAGTACGAAGATATAACAGGTCTGCAGAGGAGGTCTGCACTTCTTTGACTACAGCTGAGATATTTGTTGAAATTGGGCATAAGTCAATTGCTTTGTACGCAATAGACAATTAATATGTAGTAGCAAAACATAGATTTCCCACTCTGGTTTTCCTTACACAACTTTCTAGTGCCACAGAAATCTGCTGTCTTGCCATTAGGTCTTTCCAACATATCTGAAGAATGGTAAAGATGGGCTGAAGAAGTAGTCTGAAATTTGTAAGCCTATTCATAACAAAATGTGTGCAAAGAAGTGAGGATCTCTTGTACTAAGGAAAGATTTGGTAGTTTGGTCTTAAATGTTATAGGGCTACACTGTCTCTGGCACCTCAGCCAGCTTGCTTCTAGTTACAAGGATATGTTGTTGTTTGGAGCATCTTATGGTGGAGTATTATTGAAAAAAACAGCTTAACACACACAGAGGACAAGAAAGCATGCTAAAAGCAAGTAGTTAAATTTATTGAGAAGTCACCTTTTTACCTTTACTATGTAAGGCCCAGTCCCACTCCAGCTCATGTCTGTGTCTGACTTTGGAGTTCTGCTGCTTCTTTCAGAATAAATTCAAATAGGCACTCTACATTAAGTGTTATTTCATATAATTTTACTTCCCAGTTCATGACCTAAACCACATGACTAGTCTAGAAACAAAATACCTTTCTCAACTGTGCCTCTCACATGCTGGCTGAGCTGGAACATTTTACTTTTCCCTCCCATCTCGTTTTTGGAAAGTAATATTACTTTCCTGTATTACTATTTTCCTTTATAAAATGTTTTGCCACACCACATGAAGTTTACTAGAATCACTGAAAAGTGTGTGAGGATCCATGTATTAATGCTGGTTTATAAATATCAAAAGAGAATTTTGGTTCAATTTGTAATGTGAGTTTAGACATATATTGAAAATGTTGTAAAGTAAGGTCTGCTTTTTAACCCTGTACTCGTGAAAAATTACAAAGAACTTGAAGTTAGATTTTTGGGGGGTTTTGTGTGTTTGTTTGTTCTTATTTTAGGCCATTAAGAAAGTTTTAAAGGATTTTATTGCATTAACTTCTATTACCTTTCTAAAAAAATCATCAGTTAATTTACATACTGAATAAACATCTTCCATGCCTTTCTAAATCATTCTTAATTACAAAGGCTGTTTCCATAGTTACAATTTATATCTTAATTCCATAGTAAATTTCTTTCCACTTATTCAGCTCATTCCATTTATCTACCTTATTTGTTATTTGAACGAAACATAAACTTCAGGAGTGCTTATCTCTTAAAGCATTTGGGAAGGAAAAGCTGTATTAAAGCAGAGATAAAACTGTTTAGTATGCAGCTAGTTCAATTATCATGGATAGACTTCTCTCCTTAATAGAAATACAGGCCTTTGAAGAGAGTCTGTAAGAAAATAAGCCAAAGAATCAATTAAATTCTCCTAGAATTAAATAAAGAGCAATAAGTACCATTTAAAATATGTAATAGTTTTTAATGAAACAGCCATAATTTCTACTGTTTGTGGAAAACAGGTAAGTCATGAAGGCATTTAAAACATTTCTAAACAACTGTAATGCTTAAAGAAGCCCATTAATATTTAATTGAAGTTGAAAAATATTTCATTTCCCCTTATTAAGCTTATTTCTTCACAGAGGGCAAACTTATTGAGAGCAAACCTGAGGAGAAAAAGTTGAGGGTGTTTGTTGACAAAAGCTCACCATGACCCAGCCAGATACACCCACAGCCCAGAGAGCCGACAGTATCCTGGGCACGACCAGCAGGGCGAGCAAGCGGATTCTGCCCCTCGAATCCACTCTGGTGACACCTCACCAGGAGTTCTGCATCCAGCTCTGGGGTCTTCAGCACAGGAAAGACATGGACCTGTTGAAGCAGGTCCAGCTGGGGGCTGTACTCCCTCAAGAGATGAACAAAACGCTGGAGTAAATCTTTGCTAGATCGAGCCTTTCTAGAAGTTTAATAGAAATGATCTAGCAGCTCACCTGTGAATAAAATATTTATTCTATGGCAGCATATTAAACCTTTAAATTCTGCTTCATCCTTATTGTTACATAGTCATAGCCAAAAGGCTTTAAGGTTATTCATTTGCTAAGTTTTTATATACCTAGTTCAGCTTTTGGCAGTCCCTGCTGTTTAATACAGCAATGTTGAATTAGTCAAGTGTTGGGAAAAAAGAGAAATGCAAAACTTGCAACAGACCTCAGACATTTTTAAGTGTTAGTTTATGACCAGTCTCATACTTGGCCAAAAAATAGACTGTGAAAACAATTTCCCACCATCCATCTTAGTTTGAAAGTGGAATAGTTTCCTGAATATCAAAACCAGCTGGGGCTAATATTTTATCAATTTTTTGCTTAGACAGCAGTGCTGAAACGACTTATGGCCTCCAGTATATCTGAAGGAGGGTACAAAGGAACTCTTTGGTTGCAAAGTTGAAGGTGTGAATTCTACATTTTCCCCTTACTGCTCAGCTGGCGCATGGGGAGCTCTTGTGCCCTGAAGCTTAGACTTTAGGAAAGATACAGACTGAACATTCACTGCAATCAGCAAACTGGCAAACCCGCGTAGAAGTCATATCAATCTAGCCGTAGTTAGAATGTATTCAAGGTGGATCTATAAATGGCATGCTAGATTTTTTGTTTTAATGGCATAAAGTGACTGCATGATGTCAAAAAGGGTTTTCTGCACATTGATTGCAGACAATGCCATTATGATGTTGTCTAATCTGTTTTAGTTTCCAGCACAGCAAAAATATTCATGGGCTTGGTCTTCATGTTCCTCTTTATTCAGGTAGTTCATTCTAGGACATATTTATGAGTGCTTTCCTGCTTTGAAGTACCTGGATTTTGTTTTAGGATACATCCCAGTAAAAGAGTAAAGCAGTCTGATCCCTGAACTGTTTTCTAGCCAGCAGGGAGTAAAGGTAAGGCAAAAGATTTTATTTAAGGTTGGCCAAAGGCAAAGAAGAAAAAACAGTGCATGCATCTTTGGCTTTCACAGCATCCATGGCATTCTCAGAATTGCATATTTGCTGCCATTTTGTGATTTTGTGTCAACAGTGATGTGTGCTCTAAAACTTTCTGGAGACAAATGAGGAATTCTCATTGATTGTGATGGCGTTTAAATTTCTTGCATTTTCAGTTATGCTTGTGATTACATCATAATAAGATAATCTCCTTCTCCTGATCTTTCCTTTCTTGAAAAGGAGAAAGAAGTAGGTTTCTCCAAGGCAAAAGACTATAACTGATAACTTTCCAGAGTAAAGCTAGGAAGCTGATATATTTCTCCTTCTGAGATCGTCATATGATCATTGTGAGTGTATAGCTTGTAGAAATATAAGTGAGGTTAAATTCTATTTAATTTCTTCCTCCTTGAGATTTTACTCCCAGATATTTTTTTCTTTATATTGATAAGGTTTGAAAGACATTATATTGAATTTTCTGTGGCATTAAATTTAGGCAACACCCCATACTCTTTATCTTTCTAAATCTAGGTGGCTTTCCATAATGAAGTGGCACTCTAAAACACCCTTCTTCATATATCTCTTCTCTGTGTGTTCATGTAATGCACTTCTGCTCTCTATGGATTCACATAAGAGTGAGTGATGTACTGGCAATGGAGCATGCCAGTGGGTCACAAACTACTTATTTTGCCCAAGTCACCACAAAACATTATTTTTTCTTGACTTGGAGTGAGGATCTCTGACTGACAAAATACAAGCTCTGTGACTCAAATGTTCCCTAAAATAAAATAATCCAATGGAGGATAATCCATTGAATAGAATATTTGCTTTAAATCCTCCAGAACTTGATTGCTTTTTGTTTTGGTTTTAATGTCCTTAAGAAAAACAAGGCAAGAGCGATAATCCCATTTTGTCTCTAGCACTGCAAAAATCCTTAAATTTGATACTGATTTCCGTGCACAATAATTAATTTTTGTTCTTTAAAATTATTTCTCCAATGTAGAGTTGAGTTTAAATGTTACATGTGCAATACATATTTATTAAGGTAAGAGCTAACATCTTGAAATACTTAGATGGGATCTATAAATTTTTAGCTTTCAAACTTCCTTTTCATTACTGATTTTATGTAAGTGTAGAATATATGGAAATTTATCTGGTATTATAATGAAACTGAAAAGGAAACTGGGCTGGAGAAAGTAGCAATAGCATTTTCAAAATGTTAATATGTGTTGTGGGTTAATCCCTCTGGCAGTTAAAACCCACGCAGCTGCTTGCTCACTTCCCCTAATGTAGGATGTGGGAGAGAATGGAAAGGGTAAATGAGAAAACTTGTGGGTTAAGGTAAAGACAGCATTTAATAGGGAAAGCAAAAACTGTGTGTGCACCAAAGAAAATAAGGAATTTATTCACTACTTCACATCATCATATAACTCCAAAATAGCAGGGCTTTACACTCCATAACAGTTAATTAAGGAGGCAGATACCATAACTCCTAATACACCCCTCGTCCTCCTTTTTCCACCTTTTATTGCTGAGCTTGATGCCATTTGGTGTGTGATATCCCTGGAATAAAGCCTGGATGCATAAATGGAAGTACTGAAGCATGATCCCGAAACAACGTAATTCCCCTAAGGGAAAGAAAGGTCCCATCTGTAACCTCTTCAGCAAACCAGGTGGACCCAGGTGGGGCAACTGAAGCAAAGAGTTGCTACGGAGTGCTGGGCGTGTCCCTCGGGGCGGGGGCAGAGGGAGACACAGCATCCTTGCTTGCAGGAGGTGTGGGCTGGCTCACCAGGGCATGGGGCTGCAGGAGCAGCTATGGAGCATCAGGGACGATGAAGAGCTCAGGACCAACACAGAAGCCCCGTGGAGACGAACTCCTTAACCCCCAGCCTCGCCACACAGGAGCAGCCAGAGTCTTTGGCCCAGCTCCCTGCTGGGGTTCCCTGTACCAACAAGGATGTGCCTAAGCTGCAATGTGTGCCCAGCTGCACAGGCAGATGGAACAAAGGACCAACTGTCCCAGCTGTGTCCTCTTCTAACTTCTTGCACACCCCCAGCCTACTCTACGATAGGGCAACATGAGAAACCAAAAAAGATGTTGACGGTCTGTAAACACGGCTCACTAATAGCTAAAATATCAATGTGGTAACAAAATTGCTAACTGCTATATCAGCTATATGAAGAAAACGAAATCTGTCCCAGCCAAAACCAGTACAATCTTGTCCATAATATTGTATTTAACATCTAGCAAGTAAAGTGCTTGCTTAACCCAACAAAACATTCCCAAAATCTCTACCAATTATGCCTGAAAATTTGCATCCAGAGGAGGGCAACAAAGCCGGTGAAAGGGCTGGAAAGGATGTCCTATGAGGAGCAGCTGAGGACTCTCAGCTTGTCTAGTTTGAGGAGAAGGAGGCTGAGGGAAGCACTTCTTTGATCTCTGCAGCTTCCTGACAAAGGGAAGGGCAGATGGAGGTGCTGAGTTCTTCTCCCTGGTATCCAGTGGTGGGACACGTGGGAATGACTCAAAAAAGGGGGAGGTTCAGATTAGAGGTTCAGATTAGATAGTAGGAAACATTTTTTTTTTACCTAAGGGGTGGTCAACCACTGGAACAGGCTTCCTGGAGAGGTGACTGGTGCCCCAAGACTGTCAGTGTCAAAGAGGCATTTGGACAATACCCTTAAGTAATGTATCCTGGTCAGCCCTGAAGTGTCAGGCAGTTAGACTATTTAATATTTGTAGGTCTTCTCTGGAACTATTAAGTTCTGTTCTGTTCTGTGAGTTCTATTTTTGGGAATGGCATAATTTAGTTTCTCATACAATGTTTTATTATTATTTATCTACTTTATTGGAATGTTCAAAGTACTTTTATTGTGAAACAGTTCCCTCTAAATCAGCCTGAGTTATGATTAATGGACATGAAGGCAAAGATGAGTCTGCATTTTGGGTCTCAGTTTTAACTCTACAGGTCTGCAACCCTCACTTCTTCCTGCTGTGCGGGGCTGGAGTGTATGGAGTTGCATGGTCAGTTCATAAACCACTGTTCTGTACCACCACCTGTTAAAGCAGGACAGGCTCAGAAAGAGAAAGTTTTCAGTAATTCTTTGTTTCTCAACTTAAGCATGTCCTAATAGTTTTCAAATGTATGCATTTGTAATGAACATGGAGATTTCAGATGACATGAACTCAAGTTGACAGGCTAAACTGCAGCCCCTATAAGAAAAGCCAATGTTCTAATGGAGGTCTTCCAGTATTTATTAATCTTCCTTCTTGTCCCCCCCACCTCAACATTGTTCTTGAAAACCTGAATTCTAACGAATTAATAAAGATGAGTGTCCCTCTTTCCTTTGCAGACCTATGTCTGACCCTGCTTCTCCTGCCTGCCCCAAATTAGCTGAGTCAATATAAACAGAAGGGCCTAAACATGTCAAAGTCATTACCAAACGCAAATAAAACCCGATAACGGAAAACATCAGAAACTAGTAATACGTGGTCTAGCTACAAAAATAATTTCTTTTTTATTTTTCTGCTTTTGGAAACCTATTTGAAAATCCATATTTGAACTGCTGTCTTGTAGCCACATCACATTCTTTGCCATTCTGTTATAACTTTTGTCTTTTTTTTCCCCACAGGAATAAATGTGCGTAATTCTTTGTCCAGTTCTGTCAGTTCATTACTTAAAAAGCAATTTATGTCAACAAGTTAGGTATTTCAAAATACCAAGCCTCTGCCTCAGATTGTAAGCACTTTTCTGGTCACAGACAGACACCTTATGTTACTTGCTGAGAAAAATTTTTCATATTGATCCCACTTGCTGTGATTGAAGTTGACATATTACTTTAAGAGGCTAAGGAATGAATATGTCCTTATTGAGTTGCAAGTAGCAATTATGAACTGCCTTTTTTTGAGTAGAATATAGTATCAGAAGAAAAACTGAAGCTTGTCCTCAAAGCAGCTATCATTAAACTTTACATTAAGGAAACAAACTTTCTCTGTTACCTGCTTCAGAGTGATGGTTGTAGCCTTCATTGCATTTAACTGCAGGTTTTTCAAGTTCAGTTGACAAAACTGACATCAAAATGACAAAGAGAGTATTTTATCTATTTTGAGATGTAAGTAAGTTTTTTGGTGGG
>WEKY01005621.1:19098-38666 GCA_013390045.1 Picathartes gymnocephalus
TTTTTTTGTTTTATAAGAAACATGCTTTATACTAAATGATCTCATAAATTCACTTTGCCCTATTCATCTTTTACTATACTATTTTAAGCTAAGTGACATTTAAGGAGTCATATCTTACCTGCCAGCACAGTTTAGAATGTACATTGAGTAGTTAATTTATAAAGGACTGCCTGTGTCACTGAAAAAAGTTGACTATCATCCAGAAGCTCTGTTCCTAGTATTAACCTGTATGTGATTAAGTGTCTCATATTCTTAGCGCATTAAGTTTCAGATATCATTCAACCTAATTCTCTTTTTCCTAACATTTATAAGGATGTTTATAGGCCTTCAAGGCATAGCTGTCAATGTTCTTAGACATGCAGTGAATGGAAGAATGAAATGGAAATGTGTAGCTTGACTGAAGTTTTTGGTCACTTGCACTGTTTAGAATAAGGATGCTGTGGCAACTGAGGGGTCTAGGGCAGAAAGAACAACAGGAAAAATGGTTAACATTGCATAAAAATTCCATATATAGGAGGTGATTTTATATGTCCTTTTTTTAATTCTCTCCTGTGGAATGGAAATTTAACATTACTTTTACTTGAGTGGCCTCTACAGCAATTTGTGTGCTATTTGGTAGTATTTTTGGAAGATAAAAGGAACTAGGGTCATGCCTGAAGTTTTTCCTACTCAAGTGTATATGAAAGTTGAAGTGTAGTCTTGTCTATGTCCTAGATATATTATATGTGTATATGTGTATTAGAGGTGAGAAAAATAGTCACACAAATCCTAAAGTATTTCATAAGCCTTTCAAATATGGAGTGATATATACATGACACTATTTATTTGCTTTGGCTTACACACAATAATTGAGCTGTTTATTGTCTATATGGTCTTCACCAACAAAAAATAAAATGTTTATCTGAACCATTAAGATTCAGCTGGCTGGTGGAAAATCATTAAAATGCCTGGAACATAATACTTCATTAATATGGATGTAGAAAAGCTGATACTTGATGAGAGGGGCTATAGCTTTAAGGGAGTGGTTGTTGACCTTACTCATCGACTTCCTCATCCTTCTAAACTGTCATTTTTTTCCTGTTAAAATAGAATAAAATGTTTCTTCCCAACACACCTTTTGCATGACTTTGAAAATGTGTTATGGACAACAAAATTCAGCCCAAAAGTGATTATGTCATAACTGAGACTTCTTTGCTGCCTCTCTCTTTCAACAAATGTTTTGAATTTATATTAAAGGTTCCTTCTTCTCTTAGTGGGAATGGCTGTTTACACATATTATTAAAGAGAAAATTATTGTTCCAGAAGAATTACTGTTTAAGATCCTAAATGGTCAAAAATGGCACAAATGCAAAAGAAAGAATTTAATGAGAACAGTACAGACAAAAGTTGTATCAGAATTGCAAGTTATAATTTCTTAATATTACTCTAACAAGAGAATAAATGCACACCTTTGCTGTAAACCCTGTAACAGTTGTATTATTTTTCAGGATTTCTCTGATACATTACAGTTTTCAAGGTCAAAGTGCCATGTGAGAGAGTATTATAATGAATTATTTCTTAAGTTGTTGAAGTGAGAGGACTAGATACTCTACAGCATGGAGTTTTAATTTCATGGTAGCTGTCTCAAAGTGTTTATTTGGCATGTTAAGACAAAATAAGGCAAATATCTAGTCTAGTACTTGTAAGAAGGACTGTGAAGTCCCTTTAACTCTTATCTCTGGTATGTTTTTTGGACCTGCATCGTCTTTTTGGCTAATTATTTCCCTTTGATTCCTACAGTCTTCTCTACCCACTCATGCACTTGGTGTTATTTAAGGTGTGCTCACAATTTGCAGTGTTATTAAAAGATAGGATGTATAACTGGAAACTGAGCAGCAAGTTAATTTTTCTCACCGCAAGAGATACAAAATCACTTAACAACTGATGTTTTATTTTTTCACCTAAAAGTTTCGTGTTCCATGCAGGATGAAAAATTGTTATTTTGTTCCTTAACTGAATACAATTTGTTATTGGCCTACAGGAAACCTATCTACTGGGAAATAAACCCATCTTTTTTGTCTTATTCTATGTTTTAGCCACACTACTTAAGGGAAAAATAATTTTTTAGTATAATGGTATGATACATTAAATAATCTGTAGTAATGAATTTTTTGGCAGTACATATTTTGAATGCCCCAACAGAGGTTCACATTGTTGGGTTGCAGAATAAATAAAAACTAGAACACCACTCTAATCAAACCACTTCAGTACTGGCCTTCAACACAGTAATATTAAATGACCAAGTTACTGAGACTGTAGATTACTTGTGTAGTTTAAACAAAGGGAGATGAAATTTCCAGTGCAGGGTGCCATCCCTGTTTAGTCTCTGAACACTGCAGGGAACTCTGGGAGTGCACCTGCCAATGCTAAATAATTTATGCCAACCTGAACCTACATTGAGCCAGTGTGTGCCAAGGGCCTTTCTATCATTATGAAATTGTCCGTGCAACTGCTGGCAGCGCGGTGTTTGAGGCACCTCCCTTAACTTCTAAGGAGCCAGCTCAAGAATGAGAAGCTTCAGTATGTGCACAATATCTGTGGTTAAATTGCCCAGGATGCACGTTCACACAACTATGGATAAGCTACTTCTCTCTTTCAAGCCATCAGGGTTACAGTAAACACTGGTATTTCTGTGCTACAGTTAAAACTACTGTGTGAGGCCATTAAGAGATGACAAGCTGAGCATTAAGGCAGTAATTTGCATTAAAGATTGAAGAATTTTCATTACCTTGGTTTTGCATAATACTACTTGGAACCAACTGAAAATACAGCCCAGGCTATGTGAAATAATTAGGAAAAAAAGTGGAAAAAAAATAAAACAAACCAAAAAACCAACCCTACCCAATATTGTGTTTACTCAAATCTCTCTATAAAATGCTATTTGTTAATCATCTTATTTTTTGTGGTTCTTCTGAGAGGCCTTACATTCACACACATTCACGTTTAATTACATAAATCAGTAACATTTTATTAAGTCATTTCCAATTTCCACTACTTGACAGTCTCTCTTTTGCTGTAGAAGATATTTTTTCTGAATATTCCATAGCCATATTGGTGGGAAATTGCTCCTATTTCAAGGTGTGTAAAGGTCAGTCTGTAGATGCTCAGAAAGGTGGGATGGGTGCTGGCTTTTTAAAGCTGAGTTGGAGACAAATGGAGATGTATTGCTTGCAACACTGACTGTATAGCCTATTTAAAGTATGGTGGTTTTTCTGTTGTATGGGATTTTTTTTTTTGCTGCAGCATCTTTTTTTTTTAATTATCTGTATGAGTCTTTTAATTCCTTGATCATATTTTCTAGAGTTGACAGTCTGCTTTTAAATTACATTTGACTCAGAAAAATAAAGCAGCTTGAAGATAGTTAGAGACTAATTTAAAAACTGATCAGAAGTAATTCTGCTCATTATAGCTCTGATGCTCTATGTCGCTTTTCAGTATGGGAAGTGATGTTTCTGACATTAGTGATGTTTTCTTTATATTTATTTTTGGAGCTATTTAATTCTATTTCATTTGAGTCCAATGCACTTAAAAATTTCCATGTTGTAGGGGTGTCTATTTTTTTGTTATGCTTATTTAGAAGATGGTTTTCCATTATCTGGGGCTGGAATCAGCTTAGTATACTACCTTTATAGATCTCATTAACTGTTGGTCTGCTTGATGTGTATAATTACCAGGCTGATTCCATTGGTGAGAACCACAGTGGCCATTTGTTTTTTTGTTGTATTGATATCTATTGTACTTAGAAATATTAGGGACTTCATCTTTAGATAGATCTAAGATACTTTTCTTACAGAGTTTCAGTTGCTGCACTTCTGCTATTGATTCCTGTTTAGTGTACATGAAGTGAGAAACAGCTTTTATTTTCCCCATGTTTCTAGTTTTTTCTCTTAAACTGCAAACACGTGCTCCTAAGTGAGGTTTCATAAACTGAGGGAACTGAGGGAAAGAGTGAATTTTGTGATAGTTATTACTGGAATTAACATTGCTGTTCAGTTCTTTTTATTTATTTATTTATCCATTCATTTATTACTTATTTATTTTATTATTATGTTGAATGGTATATAACAGGATTTTTTTGATGGCTTCACATAATTTTAGGGGGTTTCAATTTTGATTTTTTTAATTTTTACTTTAAATTAAACTGAGAATCATTGAATTTGGACATCTGTAATACACAATTTAGACTAGTAACTGACTAACCAACCAACCTTGTTTTTAATGCAAAGGTCTATTTTGAGCTGTTCATTGATGTGTGTGCCAATTGCATGTTCAAAAGCTAAGATTTTATACTTAGTGGTGACAACAGGTAACAAGAGAATGCTTTTACACACAATTATTGTTTGGAAATGCTTCGTAAGGATCCACTCATCTTCTAGCAAAAGTTGCATTTAAATATTTGACTATGACTTTAGGATACAGTTGAGTAAACAATGCGTGAAGCAATTAAATTAAATGTGAATATCTGTCCAATCTCCTCAGTCAGCTGTCTTTTTCTAGGCTGAAGAAGCTTCTATGATTTTATTTTTGGATGTACAGTTTCGCCTAATATCAAAAGAAAAAAACTCTTGGAACAGTATTGAAATAGTAAGATTAAAAAGCAGTTCCTTTTTGGAAGCTCCCAGATGCCTCCCTAGTTATGTTCTGTGGGCACACATGACACAGGATTTCTACAGTCTTTATAAGTTTAGCAAATTAGTATATTTAACAAATATTGTCTAATTAGGACAACTCTTGGTTATGTAATTTTCACCTGGGTACTGCCCCACTGGAGTTGGTCCAGGGTTTCTTTGCCCCATTTCTTTTGTCTTCTCAGGTTCTGATTTCAGGAATCTGTTAGAAGGTTAACTTATCTAAAATCCAAGAGAAAGGGTAGGAAAAATATCAGGAGCTATATAACCCCATATTAATAATCTACAAAGCTACAAATATATGAAAAATATATAAAAGCTGAAATCTTTAGTCATCTACAGAATCTCTTCCAACATTGGCTATCCTTTTCCACTCTTCTTCAAGTTTTATCCACTCTGCTACATCCTTTTGAAGGCTGGGAAGAGAATATTTACCATTTAGAGGTTGCAGCCACTGGAAACTTAAGAAAGTCTGTAATGGTGCTCTCTTACAGAGTTCTTTCCTAATTATCCCTAAAACCTGATTTGCTTCTTAGACCGCTGCTGGATTCTGAATTGATATTTCCATGAATATCAAGGCTATCTCAGAGAACATAATCTTATTGCAGGGCAACATGACTCAGTTTTTTGGGGTGTGAGTGTTCCTTTCACGTTTAGCTATTTAGTCTTCTACTGAATCCTACAGAAGTTCTCTGCAGTTCTTCAAGGACGCCTTCTATCTTCCCTCTTCTGAAATACTTCAGAATACAATCAGCAATTGTGATCTTACTCTTCTTCTTCCTCAGTTTCTTTACAGTCTATACAATAGCACTGATCCTAGCATAAATTTGCAACTCTATTAGTGACCCCCTCCATGGTGAAAACAGACAGTCAGACTTCTGTCTTTTCACCAATTATTTATCCATGCAAGATCCTTTCTTCTCAGGTCAAAGGCCCTTTACTTCCTAAAGAACACTCAGTTCAAGCTTTCAACTACAGTCTCTTATAAATTCAGGCTGCCTCTATTAATTTTGATCTTCATTATTCCTAGGCTTGCTGAAATTTGCAGATGAATCCAGTGATTCTGCAACAAATTATTTTCCTTTTTTACAAAAACTTGTGGTCTCTTCCCTAAAATATAATTTTTAGTCAGGTGACCAGACTTCTAGTCTCTTTATTTATGCCTTCTATTATGATTTTACTACTGGGAATGTCAGGCTTAGAAACCTAGAGTTTCTCAAGTCTCTCTGGCTATTTTCCAGTTCTCTGCTCTGAAAGGGAAGAGGTTAGCCATTAAGCTATTTCGTTTTTAAGATCCCTAGGTGATTACCACCTAGCCTTGGCAGTTTGTTTCCTTTTTATTGATTTCTTCCTCAACCTCTGCTGCCACCACTTCATCTTCTATTCTGTCCCTGCACATAAGGAAATGCTCAGCAGGACCAAATACAGAAAAGTCCCTTGCCGGTATGTATTTTCTTCTTACACAGCAGCTTTTTTATTTGGTATGTTTCCTCAGTAATTTCACATCTTTTGTCTCACCTGGCAACTAGAAAATGTGTGAACTTGCCCAGAAATTAAAGGAACTTTTAACAGCCTCTGACACTTTATTCTAAGAAAGTCTAAGAACCATGGCCGATACATAACCCTAATCTCTCCACTCTCCATAGTTATGTTAGTATTACTGATTTAAGGTACAAAAATAAGATTCTTTATAGAGGTCTGGGAAATTTATTTTGCATGTGTTGGGGTTGAACTCCAGCTGGAAGCTAAGTACCCCTCAGCTGTTCGCTCACTTCCTCCACCCTTACCTATATTGGGATGGGGAAGAGACTCAGAAAAAGGTAAAACACATAGGTTGACATAAGAACAGTTTAACAATAAAAATGTCAAATAGAAGTAGCAATAGTAGCAATAATAACAACAACAATACAAAATAAGAGTTGTAAATAGTGTTTTATTGAAGCCCTTAGAATAATATGACGTATGTGTTTAACAATGTATATAAACTATTCTTTGTGTGTATGACTTGGAGCATGACTACATAAGGAATTCTTGGTAAAAACATTTTAATTAAAAAAAATAGGAAACTAACAGAGGTGACAGCATTATCTAACAGAAGTTTTGTTATCTTGCAGGAAATTCTATCTAAATATAATAAGAAAAAACTGAAAAAACCCTGGTCAAATACTAGCACAGCTTGCTCAGGAAGGTTTTGGAATCTCCATGCCTGGAGATATTCATAGCCTGAGTGAACATGGTGCTGGTCAACCTACTCTAGATGATCATCTTCTCAGTAGCAGGATTGGACTAGATGATCTCCAGAGGTCCCTTCCAAACTCAGCCATTGTGTTTCTGTAGCAGAAAGTGAGACTACATTTCTTACTGCAGTAGGCACACTGTGGTTTTTGTCTGATTCCTGTTATAGGGACTTCAGTTTCAGAATTAATTAAGAAGGTGAAATACAATTAAATGTCTTATCAAGAGAATGTATTTTCTAAAAATGAGAAGTCTAACTGAGGGAGCTTCCAGCAAATTCATTATTAAACAAATTTTGAACCTATATTTTAATTGGAAATCTAAAATATAATATAATTATGACCTATATCATGGAGGATTCATATTTGGTATTTTAATTCAAATATTTTAAACAATATTATAGTTTTGGGCAAAAACTTTCAACCTAGCATTTTAATACATGTAGTTTATTTTGGTATTGAAATGCAGATTCTAGTGTTATTTTCTGCCTTGGGGAAACCTGAAATTTAGGTTCGAATATTTATTTAAGATTTATTTAATCAACTGAGCCTTTAAAATTATTTTTCCCTTCTCATTTTTCACCTCAATAAATCACCATGGAAAGTATGTACTTTGATGTGCCTTTTTACCACATCTGGATTTGCGAGGTTTTATAAGAGGAGGAAGAGAGAAAAGTGCCCCTAAGAAGGAAGGCTAAGTGGATTAATGATGATGAATAGTAGTTTCTCCTTAATGTTGTGCTGTTTTTGAAAGTAAAAGGAACAAGGCAAGGGGACTAGCATGAAATTGAAAGAAAAAAAAATGTTTAAAATAAAACCTGTGGAAAAATTGCGATTTTAAATTTTTTAGGTGTGCAGAAAATTTTTTTTTTTTACCAACCTTGATCATAACTGACGCTGGATTTTTTTGCTTTTCTTTTTTTATTTTTTTCCCCTTTTTAAAATCCGTGTCTAAAATGCACTTCGTCATGCAATTTATGCTTTATATGTGGCCTTACACAAGCTGAAGTAGTTGCATTAAACTTTGAGTACTGTCAAGTTCTAATGGCATGACAGGAAATGTTGCTTCTCTTGCAGTCATGATACTTTTATTACAGTGATAATGAATGCTTCTCATAAGAGATATTCAAAATTCAAATCAGAAGAGCAAAAATGTGAAATCTTGTCATTTATATGTTAAACCACTTTGACCATAAATATTAGGCAAGGACTCTAATCTTAAGTACTTTAAATTCCGATTAGATTATGGAGTTTGATTTGTTACCTTAGTAAACAGAGCATATTTGATTGGTTTCTATAGCTTTTCTTTAGATGATGGTGATATGCTACATTTTTTCCCCCAAGAAATGGGAACTTTTTGAACTCCTTGATTAGCTGAGTAGGTGTCTATAATGATAAAATGGTAGGTGTTAAGTGCATAAAGGTGTTATATTAAATGTATAATAATTAGTGTGTAGGAGTGAAGTAGATTAAAATATGAAATTTGAAATGCTCTGATGTGGAAAAATATCTTATTCATCTGTATTATCACCATATTTAACATCAGAACTCAGCTGCTTTGACAGGAGAATACTTGAGGTTTGTTTTAAAAATAAAGACCAGGAAATATTAAACTAAAATGTTTGAAGTCAAGTTCTAACATTCCCTGCAATTGCCATTTCTGTCCTTTAGACACAGACTCCTGTGGACAAACCCTTGTTTACTTCATGGTAGTAGAAAAGATGTGAAATGAAATAAGAGAACACTGAAAGATTACTGAAAGATCAGTAATCTTTCCCCTGGGCTAGGAAAGAGTGCATCTGGTATCCGGGGGAATACTTCCTGAATGCTTCCTGAATACTTCCTTTGAATATCCTGTGGGTAAAGCAAACTCTCTTGTTTCAAGAAATTTTGGTGAAGGCACAACCCCACAAACCTAGATGTGATTCTAGAAGTGATTTTCACTTCTTTATGGCAGGCTGCTAATATATTAAGATGGACAGGATTTTGGCTTGGCTGTTAGTTCAGGACCAGCAGATCTTTATTTTTAAAAGAGCCTTAGAAGGTTTTTTTACTGTCACATGCATAATAGATTCATATTTAAGAGTACTTTTTTACAGTCTCAATCCTAAACTGAATTTTACCTGATTCTTGAGTGGGATGCCCTTGACATGTATTGGAAAAGCTCAAAAAATTTCCCTTTAGAACCATGTAAAAATTGTTTGAGATGAAATAATGAAAAGCAAAGAACAAACACAATCAAAATCACAGGCACTTTGATATTTCTTGTTAGTTGCAGGCAGAATGGTAGTGCACTTAAGTAATCATAAAATCTTCGGAAATCGGCATTTTTCCATATATGAGGTGCAAGTTTTGACAGCAGGTGCGTTGTCCCAGGGCTGCCCGGGCCGGGCCCAGGCGGTGGCAGCGGCTGCAGCGGCCCCAGCGCAGGGCAGGGCTGAGCCCCTCAGCCACGGGCGGGCGGGCCAGAGCCCCGGGGAAAGCCTGGCCAAGGGAGGGCAAAACGCTGCCCGGCAGCCAGGGCCGAGCCGGGGGAACCGTGCCAGAAACAGCGCTGCCAGCCCCGAGGGGACAGCGGGAGCAGGGACGGGGCCGAGGAGAGGCCCGGCAGGGATGGCCCTGCGGCCCCAGCAGAGACCCCGGCGGGGCAGGGGGTTCCCTGCGGCTCCTGGGGAAGGACCGTGCCTGGTGTTAAAGCTTCTGTTGGCTGTCCTGTTGGGGGAATTCTGAAAATAGCGTGGTATTCATGATGCACTTCTGGCTGTTTGGAAACTATGTGCACAAAATTCTGTTGACCTAAACTCACGGAACAGTGAAGTAAACTGAAAGTAAAGCAGAGACCTTTCTTCAGAAATATGGTTTTCTGAGGAAGGAAGAATAAAGAAAAATGAGACACAGAACGTGAAATGAAATGTCAAAGTAGCATCTTGGAGTGTCTGATCACCATTTCAGCAGCAGCTGTATTCAAATCTCTCTTTCAAAACAACATGCTCCCAGCGTCAATATCCCATTCTGTAAGGCGTTTCTGCTGCACATTGTACTGGTTAGAAGTTAAAGATAACAATTTTTTTGCTTATTATGTCAATTGAACAATTTGGCTTACTGTCCCTATTCCAGGATGATTATGATTACTGATGAATTAATGGAGCCTATTCAAATTAAGAAGCTGTTTGAGAAACACATAAACGGTAACCTTCACCTGGGAAGAAAGCAGGACTTTTTCTGTACTGAAGAAGGTACTCTACCATTGTCTGATGTGGTTTCCCTTAACACAAATATATCAAGAATATTACACTGGCTTCACTGAGGCTGGAATCCCAGAGGAACAGAGTGTCATCCATTAAATTTTACGGAAAAAAACCCACTTATTGTTGTATACTTCTTGCTGGTCTATGAAGAGAGCATTTGCTTTTCCATTCCTGAAAAGTAGGAATTCTGTCATTGAATGTGGGCAGAATTTTTGGTGGAGAAGTCATCAGTCATGAAATATGTACTTTTAGAGGAAAAACAATCCTAGGTTATTCAAAGCATGAAGTGGAAGAAATAGCAATTTTTTGCCTTTGGAATTTATGTAACTTTTCTATCTTGAAAAATAAGTTCACTGTGGAAAGTTCATGAAAACAGCTAAAAATTAAGCAAAGGTGTTTACTAAGAAGATTAGTGGGTGATTTCATGAAAGTCAGCACTTCCATGGAGGAAAAAAAAAATCATTTAGGAGCTCCCTATTCTATCAGGAAAGAACATAAAAGAGCCAGTAACAAAGCTAACGCTAGCTAACATTTCATACCAGTATAGATTACAGAAGTTTAAAGATGAGAGGAATGAAGAGAACAATATTTAATCAGTTATGTGTCCTTTTGACTAACAGCTGATTTAGAGGAAAATACAGCATTGAGACTGTTGCATTGCAACACTGATGCCCTATGTCTGGTATAACATAAACAGATCCCAATTCCTTAAGTAGAAATTAGTTTTGAAATAATCCAAGTCTCAAACAGTTAAAATGATACAGACAAATGGTTGAAGTAGAGCTCAAAAAAATACTAAAATACTCAGATTTTTATAATAGTCTGGAGCAATATTTTTTTGACAAAACTTTTTTGTGAAAACCCATTCAAAATGAAAAAAAAAAAAGCTTTTCAGGTATTTGTGCCAGAGGAATTTTTAAAATTTTATTATAATTACAGCAACATAGCAAAAATAATAGTCACGGAGGGATCTTAGTTTTCTTGCAAAAATAATATTTCTCCAGTTAAAATTTTATTTTGCATTACTAATTTAGTCAAAATGTATTAAAAATAATGAGCATTCAGCATGGATTTTACTTTATAACTGGATCAAGAGTTTATGAACATTGATTGTGACTATTGTAGCAGAGAATGCTCTCCCAAAGAGTTGCTAATAACATAGCAACATTTTAAAAAATTATTTAATACATTCATTTCCCCAAAGCAGACATTCTGTGAAGTATATTTGTCTGCAATCTTTCAATAAGTCACACAACTAACTAGAGCCTAATGATTTTATGTAAACAAATGTGTGCATGGAAGGTAGCCATGCCAAAGATTTTGTGTTGCTTAATACCCACACTTCACCAGGAGAACTTGGACTTCAAGCAGTGAAGGAAGCATGGCCTTTCTCAGCTGCCATTTGAAATCTACATTTGCTGGTACATGTTGGTGTCCTCAGCAACAAAATTTTTCCTCAGGATTTGTAGCCACCAGATATGCTATGTGCTGACAAGGTGTAATGTTGGAGCTATTCGGTAAACAATAATCTCACAAAATGTGCTGAAAATTCCCTATTGCTAGTAAAAGGTGGCTCTGCAGTGCCATTGCTGTCTGATACATGCAGCTTGTCAGGATGCATGAAGAAGACAATGAAGACCACTGAGAAAAATGAGAAAAACCATAAAGTGAAAATACTCTTTGCTGATAGTACTGAATTGTAGTCTCCTAATCACAAGACTCATTAGCAAAAATCAAAATCTTGACGGTGAAAGTGCCTTAAATACAAATAGAGAACTGCCATGGATTAAAAATCAATCAGAGAGATGGTACAATATCTCTGCAAAAGAAGGAGTGTTCTCTTGCCCAGGATGCTTTCTGTGCCCAAGCAAGGGATTTGGACCTTATGAAGTGAGAAAGAACAATATCAGTGATCTGATCTGATCTGATCTGATTGACCTCCCATATAATGCATGATATAGAAATGTCAAATACTAATTCATGTTTGAAGCTGGGCATATTCTAAAAGTTTAAATATCCAGACTTATTTCAAAAGTCTGCAGCAGTAGAAAAATTTGGGACAGTCGCTGCCAAATTCAGGATTGTATCAGAAGAGGTTGACATAACTGTTTAAATCTGACTTTACTATCCCTTGATTTATTTGTTAGGTCCCTTTGTTGAAAACATGCCTCTCCTTTCACTTCAGTTTGCATCTGAAGCTCCTTACTGGCTCTATGTCTTGGAAAACAGAATTTGATTTTCCTTTTCTTTTTCTATTTGACCTCCGATTAAAAGCAGGTTATTTTCATCTCTACCTCTAATTGCAAAAGAGGTCATCAAAATGACAGATTCTTTTTAGTTAATAACTCATACAAATTTTATATTCTTTGATAATGCATACATAGCCATTCAGCTATTCATTAATGCTGGAAATCAGGTTTGAATGTCAAATGAACCATTTGCTCTTTACTAATTAAAATTTCTAGACAAATACTGCCAAACACCTTATGTGAAGTTTTGTTATATGGAATTAAAAAGAATTGCACCCAAAGTTGTTTGAAAATATTTTTACTTTCAAGTAAAATCAGTAGATTTTAGACATAGATTTTTACTGTAGAGTGAAATGAGTATCAAAATATTGTAACCATACTTGCCTTTAATTAATTCTTTCAAATACAACATCAGCAGAGAAGTGCATATATATCTGTCAGAAATACCATAAGAAAAAAACACTGTATATTTTTAAAGAATGACAGTGATTTAGCACACTTTTAATTTATTAGATATGAATAATAGAAATGTGGAAGTTCACATAAGCAAGATGTGTAATTTTTCTAATAAATTAAAAGTATTTTGGGGTATAAATCTACTTCTCATATCTTGAGAAGCATTTATAGAAAGTATTCAAACCTTTCGTAGTTAGGAGGGCACAATAGGAAAAAAATAGTCAAATAACAATAGGAAGAATACCATAAAAACAGGTGAGAAAAAACTAAATTCTTTGGTGCTATTGCAAAAATGTATTTAAAAAGAAATTTGGAGTCTGAAATCCAGGCATAATTAATTCAGAATATATATTCAGAGGAAGATTAGAGAAAATATTTAGAAGAATTGTAATTAATTGGAATGTTTTTTAGATTTGTCTTATGAAAGCATGTATAGATCTATGCAAATTTATTGTGCTTTGACATCAGTGCATATCAAAAAAACCAAAAAAAACCCTGAAAATATATTTGAGGTTATTCGGGTCCTGGTTTCTCATTTTTCTTTCTTTCAAGAATATATATCTGAAATCCACACATAGGTATTCCTATAGTGAATGCAAGAAATATAACAAATTTTCTTCCCCCTGACCTGCAAGGAGCAGCTGAAAAGCTGTTCTGCAGAATTCTGTATTTTTTGACTACCACTGGGTCTGCTTAGCAGACATTTTGATGTAAAGGTCAGGGAAATTCTCAGTCATTAAATATTAAGCAAATATTTAATATGTGGTCTTCTGTGATCAAAATAGATTTAATTCCACTATAATCTTATGTTAGTCAGTCTTTCTAAGATTTGCATGCTGCCTGCAGAATACAGTGTATGGTTTTTATTTATTTTTAAATTATAATTTTACTCTATCTCTCTGACACTTCAGAATAGGGATTATTAGTACATATGAAGTGGAAGTGATCTTTACATTCTAGTTTTCCAGCAATATGTCATATAGCCCACTTCTTAAACTTAGCAAGTTCCAAAGAGCACTCAGCTTTCTGCATGTCATTTACTCCTGCCTTTCTAAGTTAGAGGTTACGTACTCCTTCTGTTTTTAGACCTATTTCTGCCATATTTCTAATTCTTCCCTTTCAGCTTTTTTTTTCTCCTGTTCTTCTGGTCTTCACTTACAGGATAAGGTTTCCATTCTCACTATTAGTCTTTGATGGACATGCATACACTGAATTGCACCTGATATTCCAAATAAAACTCTCTGAGACCTCCTGCACTTATCTTGGTGATTCTTGCTCTCTGATGAGAATAATTATCCTGAAATTGGGATGTTATTTGTCTTCTTTGCAACTGCACCAGAATGCTAATTTGCAGTCATCCTTTAACAGTACATGGCATGTAATACATTTGTGTTTTTCTGTAATTTTTAACTCGAGAGCTTCATAACTGAAGGGTTTTGTGTTAACAAGAAAAGTGATTTTAAACTTATTGCAGTAGCTTTTTTTTTTTTTTCAGTTCCCTACAGAAGGAGATACAAGAAATTTTATGACTTGGCATTTTCCCCAACAAAGGCCCAAGAAAAAGCAAGAATGTGTAACACAAAGTCTAAATACATTTAATAGTTACTAGTAAAGTAACATGGAGTTTTACATTTAAAGCTGCTATGATAGACCAATAAACAAAATAACTATATCCGATTAGGGATGAAGATGTACAAACTAAGAAATGCTCTTATAATACCATGTATCTCTATATAAATATATATGTAGAATGAAATGGTCCAACAATGCTCAAGACTGGACCCTGAGTGCTTCTTTGGGTGTGAGTAGAGTAAATAATCTAGGAGAGTTTATCTGGTGCTGATGAAAAAAATATTTTCAGAAACTAACATTAATTCTCTAAGTTCAGGCTGCTGGGCAGCTTTGGCCACTGAGAGTTTTATGCTCTAGACCTACCATGGCTCACCAATAAATATTTGTGTTGTTCAGGCAATGCTTAATTAAAGAGATCTAACTGATTAATTCAGCATATTATATGTAAAGCCTTCATGCATTGTTATGTTGTTTTCTACATATTTGTACTTTTTTTTTTCAGAATATGTTTAAATATATTCCATGTCTTCAGTTTTCCCCTATTCTCCTTAATTTTTTTTTCTCCAGTAACCACTTGGTGACAAGTTGTATTCTTTCCAGATTATTTTCTCAATATTTGTTCCTGAAGCATATATTCTATGCAAAGGATGCACAATGAAAACTTGGTTAATTAATGTTTTCTTAATTTATAATTGAAACATTCTTCAGTAACTAGCATCAGTGGTCTCCTCCTAACATTCTTGAATGATAACATCCTAAAACACAGTTCCACATCCTATTAAAGTACTTGTGTATTGTCACTGGACTATGTTAAATAGGTTAATTTAGAAATAAGGCTGATCAAAGATGGAGTAAAATGTCTTATCCCTTGACTATTTAGAAATGAGTGGAGGAGAAAAAAGAAATAATGAATATGTCCATAAGTTTTTCCTTTAAGATTCTCTTTAAATCTTCTGTAACACCTTAGAACACCCTTATTTCATCTGATTTAAAATTTAATGTCAATATAAAATGCCTAAATGTCAAGTCATGGCCAGCCATATTTAACAACTGCACAACTGGCAACTAAGAGATATCCATATTTCAGCTCACTCTGAATAAACAGCACATCATAAACCAGCATCTCAGAGGGAAACAAAATGAGCATGAATATAGCTGTAGCTGTATCCTTGGAAGGTTTTTGAGCAAAAAACAACACAGTGACAGAAGCGTGGAGTGCTTTCAGGACTTAAAATTTGGTATGTGTTGTAACAGAATGTATGTGTTTATGTATTTATATATATGTGTGTGTGTGTGTGTGTGTATGTATATATACATCAGAGAATTAGGGATTGCCTTGATGGGAGTGCCTGGAATACTGACAAATCAAATCAGTTTAAAAAGTAAAACAGTGCTTTACTGGATTGATGTTCATTAAGGGTACACAAGAGCAGTGGTTTGTTTTTAATGACCATCAATCATTAGATGCTCAGAGAATCAGTCCTTAACTATTTCGTTTTGATCAGTACTAAGTAAAGCTCACCAGGGCTGATGCTGGCTCAGTGCTGACTGTTGTCTTTGGTCCTCATTGGTCTTAGCCATGAAGGTTGAGGTCATCAGGCCTGAGAGCAGGAAACAAAATTGATATAATTTTCCTTCATTTTCTTCCCTTGGTCAGTGTAAGGTTTTTGTTTAGTCGGGTTTTTTTACTTCGTTTGTTTGGCTTTTTTTGTTTGTTTGTTTGTTTGTTTTTTGTTTGTTGGGGTTTTTTGGGGTTTTTTGTTTGTTTTTTTGTTTTTTGTTTTTTGTTTTTTTTGTTTTATGGGGGAATTTCTGGTTGGTTGGGCTTTTTATACTTCTTGCATCCTCAAAAGAATAGAAGAAGATCCATCTGTTCCAGGCCTGGCTGATTTCAATTTTTTGCTTTTGCCAGATGTCTTTCTTGCCTTTTCTAACTCTTTAGCTCTTGAATTGTGCATTTTACAGCTTATTCTTCACTCTGCTTGTGGGGCTCTACTGCAAGTCCTGTTACTATGATCTTGCTTAATCAATACCTGCCTTAGAGGGTCACCAACACCCTGATTTGTCTGCATGTGCATTATGGAACTCCTGGAGCTCATTCTCTGTGCTAAGGACAACCAGGGATTACTGATGTGCCCAAGATGCTGTGCTGACCTTGATCCATCATTCCCAGGTCACAGCTACTCTGAATGTCGAAACAGAGGAAGCTTTCACTCATTGATGAAATGAATATGCTGAAAATCATCCACAGATTTAGGAACTGAACAAGAATTCCTCCTACATGATTTCAATAGAAAGAAAGATTTTTCTGTCTTCACATACCTACTTCTATGCTTTTTCTTCTCAATTTGCTTTTGTATTTATGTATTCCCCCTGTATTTTAACGTCTTCTGTGGCATTTGAAGAAAGTTGCAAATAGATCCTATATACATATATACAATTTTCCTCCCCCAAAATACATGTCATATTTAAAAAATATTTTATCTGCAGAAGTTAGTCTGCTACTATTTGTATTAATGGTAGATATGTTTCCTCTTTTTTTCCCCCCTTTTCTCTTGTCCTACTTCTACTGACTGCTATCTGTAGTTTGTATCTAGGAAAGATTATAGAAGAATTTATGTACAAATACAATACTATAAAGCACCTTTTACAGTTACTGTCACAGCAGTGACAGTAGTATACATTAAATAATTATCTTGATTTAAAGAACATTAGACTGATTTAATACTGTTGTAGTTTTCTTCACTCAGGAAAGCATAATAAGCTTTTTATATAAGGCCAACTTTTTGAAAGTCTGCTTGCATTTCTCCCAGTCTAATCTAGTCTTTGAAAATGTCTGACTCCTACAAAGAGAAATCTGTTTTGGATTATTTTTGCTGTCTTCCATGGTTCCATCTCCTCTATAAAAGAGGAGTGTTGCTTCTCTAGTAGAACATGTTGCCAGAAACTTACTTTTCTATGTTTTTAACTTGCTGTGGTGCTACTCACTGCCAGAATTTTGCTGTGGATTTTTAAAAACCGTCAGTGTCACTTGTGTTTCTAGTAGCTAATTATTATTTCATGAGTGAACACTAGAGAAAATGTTTTAGGTGATTCAGCCTTTGGAATCCAATGTTGTTGATATGCATGTTGCGGTGACTTTCATTTAAGGTTACCCTAAATTTCTTCGGAAAGGCATATTGATAGATATAGGAGGTTGGGTAATGGGAAGGAATGTCAGGAATTACAGTGCTCTGGATAAGAAGAAACTGCCTTTTTCAAAATATACTCAGAGAGGTTTCAAGTCTTTTTCAGCTATGTTATACATGGCAAATGCTGTCAGAAGCTTGAAGAACTCTGGATCCTGTCACCAATATTAACCCAACAGAAGATATTAACCTGCAGAAGATTTTTGTGAGGAATCATACTGTTATAATCAGGTTATCTGACAGTGACATGTTTTGATTTATCCCAAGCTGTGAAAGGACAGGTTTAGCCCATCAGTGCTTAGGGCATTCCTGTTTTTCTTCTGTTTCTAGTAACAATTTAACATCATGCGTAAAGCATCAGATCTGTCCAATCATCTGGATGAAAATTTACATAAGGAAAGGAAGAAAGAAAAAAACCAACTTAGACTGTGTTGTCAGTCAGAAATTGTTCATGATTGGCTTTGGCAGACAGTGAAATTAGTGTGTCAGAGTGTTATCAGAATTTTTCAAAGCATTATTAAAGTGGTTTCTAGCTTTCAATTCCGAGAAGCTCTAAGTGATTCACTTTTAAAACTGACACCTGAGAGTATGAATTAATTAAAATTCAAATATCCGGAAGCTTTTCCATGTGGCTTGGAATTTTTTCAATTCTCCTATGAAAATACACAAATTTCAGAGATGAGCAATAACGTTTGATAAAACTAAACATTTTTTAAAAAGAGATAGGTTTAATAAATTAAAATCTAGTGGGTTAAAATCTAAAGACTAATCTAAAATCCAAGAGGGATTTATTTCCCATTACCTAGAAGTTTAAAGGATTGTATGGAGAAATTCCTTTTCAAATTGATTTTTAAAAATTGATCATTCATTCCTTTAGCTGGTATTGCAACTGATTGTATAATAGTATTGCTATTCTCCCCATTTTTGCTGCTTCAAAAAGCTAACAGCTTTATCTGCTGTTTCTTGTCACCCAGTGCACTTACTGTCTCTTTCCCAGAGAAACAGGCTTTTTAGATGGCATAGTAATCATAATTATTATGTTATCATATTCTGTTATTCTTCTCTTAAAGAATCAGAATTTGAGCCATTGTTGAAGAGGCAGTGGTTGTATATTTCTAAAGATAATATCATATTATATATACTTTAAAAAATTTTATGTCCGTAACTATCTACAACACTAATCCAGAAAGTATGGCTTCTTTTCCTTATGTCTCTGTTTAGAAGTATTCTCATCTGGAATATCTACTGAAATGCCCTAAATAATGAGGGAAACATGTTCAGTCTGGATTATTTTCATCCCAAAGTATGCGCTTTCTATTGTTCTCTTTCCACGTGTGCTCCCAGCATTTCTCTGGTTTTGCAGTGGGATGTGTTATTCAATGGTGAGGCAGGATAGAGTTAACTATCAGGTTTAATTGCAACAGTACAGATTTGTCACATGCCTCTCCTGATAATTCACTGCTCATATTTGTTTTCCCCTGCTATTCCTAAACAGCAAATGCAAAACGATATAACAAAGATTAGAAACATAGGCACTGTATACTTAATTCTTCATTTTTTATGACATGACCATGTAGAAAGGGCATAGTTAATCTTTTAAAAAGTCCATGTGTTCTAAATGGATACAAAATTCTATGCTACATAGATCTTAAACCTAGACAGAAGTCTTTCAAGCTCCATCTCGAAAAGGAAAGAACTAGAGGACATTGAGCATTCTAAAATTAGTAACTGCTGTAAACTGTTACTCCAGATATAATTTCAGGTATATTTTATTCTCAAATACAATTTCATATAACAAATACTTGCATTATATATGATCCCAAGGAATAAAGATAACATTTGGTTTTTTTGGCAAAATTTTAAATCATGAAAAAAAACCAAAGAAAGAACCAAACCAAACCAAACCAAACCAAACCAAACCAAACCAAACCAAACCAAACCAAACCAAACCAAA
>WEKY01005621.1:38726-57968 GCA_013390045.1 Picathartes gymnocephalus
AAGCAGGAAGAAAAAAAAAAAAAAAAACAAAAAAAAAAAAAAAAAAAACCCAAAACCCAACAACAACAACAACAAAACCCCAAACCAAAAAAACCCCAACAATTAAAATTTGTATTGTGGGATGAGATATAATAGTGGAATAAATTGATGCCATTGATATCAAGTCAGGAAAACATCCTAAAACAAGTAGATAACCATATTTTTGTTAATGTGTAATACTGTTTTTATTAAAAAGTCTTCTTATAACAGTCTGTCTGTAGTTCCTGCCCCACTCTTTTAATGAATAAACATCAAAAATTATGCACTGTAAAACACAGCAGGTAGCAATGAATTCTTTTAAATGAAGGAAGTGAGTTTTTCAGAAACATATTGTTACACTAAGAAAAAGCGTTGTGTTTTCAAGGAATTTACATATTTGGTTTTCTTTTTCTTGTACAGTTTATTGCTGAAAATGACATTAAATATATTACTAGCACTTTTGATACAATCTTACGCTTCCTTGGTTCATTTGAATTCTGACTGTTTATAAATCCTATTTTTCTGTAGAGCAGAAACCTCTGTGCAAAGCCCAAATCTGTTAGGTTTTGTTTCTTAAATACTACCAGAATTAATGCTGTCCCCCCTTAAAATAATTTCCCTGTGGAATTCTGCATGGAATTACACAGGTATAGTTCAGTAACATTTTCAACGTCACTCAGTTGAATTTATTTGCAGATTCATTATAAGGTAATGCCTGTAAGGTAAAGAAAATAATTGGATATAAGCTTCATTCTTAATCTGTCTATAGGGGTACTATATTAATTTCTTTCCTTTGAAAAAATTTATATTACAGTTATATTACCATTATACTACAGTTATACTACAATTTCAGTACTGTTTAGAGCTATTGAAAAAGTGCAATAATCAGAATAATTTTTAATAGGAGTCTTTTTTCTTTTACAATAACGGTATCTGTCACCTGTTGTCTGATTTAGAGATCAGCACAGTTTGAAATTTATTCAATATATTGGATGTATCAGACAAAAAATAATTCAAGACTTACTTCATTTCCTTCGGAATCAGTAATCTCTATTGGCACAGGAGAAACAGATATTGTTAATAATATATGTTTCTTAATGTAGATTTCTCTCTCAGTGTGTTTAGGTATGTATTACATTTTTGCAAATAACTTTGCATGTATCTGAAATTATATCAGAAGGCTGCTGTGAATTTGCATGCATCTTTGTAGGACTGGTGAAAGTTTAGTAGCCATTCAAGGCTCAGTTTTAAATAGGGAGCCAGTATACTGCCCTTGCTATCTGTAGAAACAGCCATTTGCTATTGTACTCATCTCCAAGGCAAATCATAATGACAGACAGGGAAGAGTGATATGGAAATGACGATGCAGAACACTGAAAGAAGTTATTGAGGTGACAATGAATCTGGCCCTGTTAAAGGGAAGAAGGCAAGAGTCAAGTGCCATCTGGTGATCAAGCCCCCGTTCTCTCACACTGCGATTGCTGTGGCAGCAGCTGAATGCTGTCAGTGGTGAGGCAGGTCTAGGTCTGGATAGGACTCATGACCCCAGGAATATTGCTGCTCTAAGTGACACCATGCTGCTTACTTCAGTCCAGAACTAGTGTCACAGGTACCGCACTTCCTGCACCCTGGGTTGTGTTACCCTCTTTGTGTTCTTATTCCCTTATAGTTATCTCAATATTGAGAAAAATGCCTGTAATATGCATGCAAAGTGTTTGTTCTTTTGCTACAAGCATCAAACAGCCTTTCTGAACCATCACAAACTCAGTGGAAAACTCATAATTTAAAAAAAATGTGACGGTTTTCATCTACAGGCAAAACAATTGTAAAGGTATTGTGTGTCTTTGAACACATTAAAATTAACAGAAAAATATTACAAGTGTTCATAAAAAATGTTTAATAAATGCCTTTTAGTAGAAGATGTCACTGACACAACTTTTTTATTTTGTTTGTCTTGAGGAACATAGAATCATAGAGTGATTTGGGTTGGAAGGGGCATTCAAGATAATTTAGTTTCAAATTTTCTGCCCCATGAAAGGGCACTTCCACAAGACCAAGTTGCTCAAACTCCTATTCAACCTGACTTTGAACTCTTTCAGGGACAGGATATCCACAGCTCATTTGAGGAGCCTGTTCCAGTGCTTCTAAACCGTCACAGCAAAGATTTTCTTTCTAATATTCAACCTAAATCCATCCTCTTTTACTTTAGTATTTAGTTTATCCTCTTTCAGTCATCCTTTACAGTTTATTTATGTTATATTTTTAGTGGGTTTTGGGAAAGCCTCACAGGACTGTTTGGTTTATTTGTGTGTGTTTGTTCTCTGAATGTTTTATAGTTAGTGACTGAAAACCCAAAAAGAAAGTCAAATCTCTTGAAAATGTAATAGAAATAAATTACATATTGAGTAGCTTGCTCTTTCTTAAAGACTTCAAAGGATGTTTTGCATCTAGCCAGAAGCTTTTGTTTGGAAACGGTTCCCAATACCATACTCGTATTAACCATCCCAGACTTAATAACTCAGTCATTATTTCTTGTGGCCTTTACACCTTTTACTGCCTGATATGACTCCTCATAATTCTTTTGGCTTTAGAGAACTCCAGGGAATCCTAACATATTTGCAGTTTGGAAGAAAAGTATGAATCCCTGAAATTACAGTCAGACTAATGTTGCCTGCTTCTACATTTTTCTGAAAAAAATTGGTTAAACATACATTTTTATAATGTTTCATGCTTTGGAAAGTCATGGATAACACCTATATTGGGGATTCACATAATGCCTATATATTATATAATGCCTATATATTCTTTCAAAAGGCAAAGTACTCCTGAAATATCACACAAGATCATGCCTTTTATATTTGTTAATTGGAGTATCTATGAAAATATTAGAATATGTAAACTAGAGTTAAAGGCATGAACCTTATCGTGTACTTAACAACACAGTTTTATTCTGACAGTCTTCCCCTGAACAAGACATATTGCATGACCATACATATCATCCTTAATCTTAATTTGATCCAGATGATGTCTGACAAAAATAGGATTTGTTCCACATGCAAGGTGTATTGTGTATCATCATAGCCTGCAATATCCTTCTTCTGTAAACTTGTCATCCTATTCCTCTAAGAAGTTTTTAAACTCTCTTTTCTATTCATTTCTACTCTTTTGTTCTTTTGTTCTCCCCATATCAGAGTTTTTTCTTTTTTTGTTGCTTTTGCATTTTCTCCTTAGATATATAATAGGTATTTTGAGGTAGAAGAAACCGTGTAATAGAAGCCTGATTTGGCTATTTTTTTTTCTGCATTGTGCCTGATTCTCAGAGTAATTTGATTTGACTTAAAATAAGTACTTCAAGGAAAATTAGCATTTATGAAATTTAGAGGAAAAGCAAAGGTCTTCTAGTAGTGCTTTCTTCTCCAGATTTGGATATTCATGGCACAATTCTGAATAAATTACCAATATTCTATTAGTATTAAAAAATTTTGAATGTTTTGATAATATGGTTTCTTTAAAAGGAAATAGTGATGGTGGGCAAAAATGTTAAACATTCAAATACTAAAAAACAAAAGTGGCAGCATATCCTTGAATAAAGAGAATAGATTTATGGGTCTATGCTTTTTTGCTGAGATTTAGGGATTCCGTGTCCTTTGTATCTAGGCACTTTATTATCTAACAAATTGAGAAGCAAAGCTTAGACTACAGAAGGTGTAGTAGCAAGCTGAATCCACAGTACTTGCAGTGCTTGCAAAAAAAAAAAGTAAACAAGGTGATGTGGGATCTGTGACTCCACTGCCCTCTGCGGTAGCTGTTTTCCCAAGGGAAAGGTTGTAGTGAAGCAATGTTATTTTAATTAGTTGTTCTGTTACTTTTTCTTTGTACTCCAGTCAGGAACTGACAATTCTTAGTTGTTTGCTCCATATGCAGTCATAAGGCTTCACAGTAAGTACAGGGAACGTACGTTTTCTGGGACTTTATGGAAGGAATTCAAGGACAGGGAGTCTGAAAGTTTCATCATAGGGTTATGGAGTTTTTTTCCTCCTCATTAAAATAACCTATGAGAATATAGCATAAATGTAAATCCTAATAGGAGAAAATAGCACTCTTTGTATAAGCAAATGCTTGTTAAAAATCAGACCCTCATTCTTAGCTGTATCCATATATTCTCTGCTGCTGTTGACTCTGCAGTGTCTCTTTTTCACAAATGCCTACTGATGCATATATAAATGTATCTGGACATGTGACACACTATCTTCCATTTTATTTACCTTAATAGCTTTAGCATCTTGACTGAAGTGAGCAACCTTTCAGAATATTTTGAAGAGGAAGAAGTTATTAGGAAGCTCATATACTAGACAGGAAATAATCTAGTCAGTCATGTCGAACCTGGGCATTTAGAATTACACATTATTCTTACCTATTGTGATGTAGACTACATTTATATGAAAACAAAATATATTGGCTTTTCTTTTGACACACATGGGGAGGTAACAACTTTGGAGCTTCTTTTGGCTGTAGCTTTTTATTAACAAATATCATGAGAATTACCAATCCAATATAAAACTTAACACAGGGGAAAGGAAGAAAAAATCTGTCTTGTTTAAATTCTCTTTTTATTTCTTTCCTTGTTGAAAAATATAATTTGAACATAGCTGTCTGTGTAATCTCAGTTGAAGGCATCTAGATGAAATACTCAGGAAATGCTGAGTTTCATTTTGGCAGTCCATTCATGCAAGCTGACACAGATAAGTTATTTTTCATATAAATGAGAAATCCTGGGAGCACAGAAAGTACTTCCATTTTTCACAGGAATTAGCTAACTTCTGATTTGTAGTACAGAGTGGTAACATTGCATGCGGTCTACTGTAAGATAAGAAACTGCTCAGCTTTGGCATGAAAGAAGTATACTTGTTTTAAATTATGAAACACCTTGTAAACTACAGTCTATTTAAAATTGTCTTGTGTCCATTAGCAGCATTTACACAGCACTGCCTATAATGATTTTCCCTTGGCATTTTGCCACTGTAAACTATTTAGTAATTCTCCCTCCTAACTGTTTGCCAATGGCAGCTGTCATGCTAATTTACGGTACATGTAAGCTCCTGAAAGTTAATTCTAAAAGGTAAGTTGGTTCACCTCCTTGAGCTGTTGAACAATTATGGACAAAATTCATCTTCCAAGAGCTTTGGTTCAGGTTCTGTACCTTTTTCCTGCAGTGGTTACTATCGACATCTAGGCCTGCACTTTAAAACTACAGTGCCTGTTTCTGGTTTACATAAAATCATCTTGTAATTATTGTTTTCATTCTTGCTTCCATTCCTTACCTTCCTTGTGCTTTCTATTTCATTCTTGAAGCAATTTCCAAGTCATTAGATGAGTATTTTCAGGTGGGGTGAAGACAGAAAGAGGTCAAGTCTCTTGCTGATCCAGAGAGTCATCAAGTGGTGAGACAGTCTAAAATAGCCAAGACCAAAGGAGAAAGCTAGGAAAGTTCAGACACTTTAAATTGCACTTTTTTTTTTTTTTTTTTTTTACTTAAAATTGAGAAATTGCCTTTAGGTTGATACAAAAATACTATGGGGTTTTTAGGTTTTGTTTTCTTTTCTTTTTTAAAAAATTTTTTCCCCAGGTTACAAGAATTTGACAGTTTTTAAAGCAGAATTTTGGTTATTTTTTTTTTTTTTTACAATGGACTCTACTGATCAATGTTCAAATGGCAACCTGATTCTTCTGTCCTTTCTTTTTAAAATGACGTAGAGAAGGCAGAGAAAAAGTACTGAGGGAATAGTTTATGCAAATGTTTTATAATTGCTTTGGGGAATAACTTCAAACTATCACCTTCTCAGACTTAACAGTTTTCATGGTGACTCAGAATTGCTACAACACATTAAATGCTGATTACATTTGCAATGTATTAAAGCTTGATTTCTGTTTTGTCTAGAAAACATTGTACTAGCACAAATGCAAACGTTTTAGGTCGGTAATCTTTGATAGTAAGTAATTTCCTTACTATTAGGATGAATTACTTTGCATCTCCACTGCTCAGTGAAAACTTTTAAGATCATGTCATGAGATTTTTCTGAGTTTTACTTAATTACTGAATCTAGAATTACTTGAAATATTTCAGTAATGCTTCTACAGGCATTTAAAGACGGTGATGCATTTAATATATTTTGCTCCCTTTTGATAATTTTCCCCTACTATTTAGTAATACTCAATGAACCACTAGAGGGGCAGTCTCCAAACAAATTTGTTGGTCAAATTTTCACATATGTTCCAAAGTAACATGGAGTTTAAGGAGCTGCAAGCAAGTAGCAAAAGTCAGCAGGTGATATGAATATGGACTTTAAAATTTGTGTCTAGTGAAGTGATTTTTCTTTCTACTTTCTGTAGTACACTAGAAAATATTAGATTTCTTACTCTAAAGCTAACACATCACAGAGGAGGAATTTGCAGACTGTAAGAGTACAAACTATCTTGCCAATGGGCAGCTGTTAGAAATTTCAGAGCAGACAAAGAGTTTCTTTGTCTTCTTTAGGTTTTCTAAACTTCCCTCCTTATGATTTTCTTAGGCTAGGAAATATTTTTCAATATTTATTTTTTTAATCTCTGTTCTATAGTAAGAGAGAGATTTTTTCTTTCACCATGAATGAAGTGTGGAATAAAGAAGCTGAACAGGAAAAAACGCACATATGTTGACAGTAATGTGGAAACCAGGCATCAGGTAATAAAATTGAGCTACCAGCACCTATAAAAGTGGAAGAAATGTGTACGTTTTTCAGTTACTCTCAGATTATATCAGACTCAAGGTAATGACATAAGAAACAAAGCAATTATTCGCCTATAAAATCATATAGAGAGGAAAAAAGTGCAGCAAGGTGTTGACATTTCTGTTCAGCCTAGAGCTGAGCAGGTTTTGATTGTTGCTAAGAGTCAAAGGAAGTTGATGAGAAAGAAGAGTACTGGAAAAGTTCAACTGCTTCTACAATTGACAGTCAACAACACGATGTAACAGCAAGAAAAATGTGTTTGTTATGTTGCTCGACCTTCATCTTGGCATGCTCACACCCTTGGTGACCCAGGCAAAGTGTTAACAGAATATATAGATCATCCACTAAATGTGTGAGAAGCAACACTGCATCTGTCACTGTCACTGGAAGCAAGTGCAGAAGGAAAGGGGTGGGGGTGAGGACTTGTCTTGCGGGCTGGCACTGAACAACGAGTGAGGCAGCCTTGCCATGCCGTTCGGGAGGTTTGCTCCTCAGCTGCAGAGAGCCTTTCCAATCAAAGCAGTGGCAGCCAACTGACTCACAATACAGACTTCACAGACCTGATAGCTATCAATTTTTCAAAAGCTTGTTCCAAAATTCAGTGACCATTTATTAAAAAAACAAAACCAGGAAGAATTTGTTGGAAGAAGTATTGCAGGTATCACAGGTATCACAATGGGACATTTTGAAAGAGTCTATCTGTGTCCTAAAACCAAATATTTGATTCAGATGAACCTATTATTAATAATTTCACCTCCTTTTACAGTCAAAAAATCCAAAGATACTCAGCTTCTTGATAATTGTATATTAAGTGCTATTGGAACACTGGCTTTCTGTAGTTGTCAACAGCAGAAATAGGTTCATTAATTTAATTCATTTTTATATAACTAACTGAAACCAAAAGTGGTTTTATATAAGATTCATCTATTGCTTGACATTATAATATACATAATATGATACCGATGTTCATCCAAGTATTTTAGTTGTACATCTTTTAAAAATATGATCTTTTATTTTTTTTGACATAGTAAAAATCCTTGTCTCCCCGAGAACTAATTCTGATTCTGGATGTGAAAATATTTCTTCAGAATTGCTTATTCTCAGATAAAAATTTCTTAAAATCAATTTTTTTTAAAAAAAATGTCCTGGAATGATGGCATCACGAGAGATTTTAAAAGCTGTCAATCCTCATTAAATTGAGCTGCTTCTGAAGCTGATAGAAATGGGACCTTCCTCACACCAAAAAGGTAATAATTGTTAACGTAGGATTTTGTCCCACAAAATCTGCTTGATTGTAAATACTTGGAGGAAGAATAAATACATGCAGAGAATCCTCAAACCGAAATATTTGCCACAGCCGACAGGTAAGAGAAGTTATTCAGAAGAGCAGTCCCAGCGTTTGCTCCATATAATTTTATAGATGAGACTAATCTTTTTTTACTGATGCTGTGGGCAGCTTGCAAAGACTGTGTGGTTCAGTAAGGTGCATAAAACTGAGCAACATGAAACTCCTGGTTAAAAAAAAAAAGGTGAAAATGCCATTAAACAATGGCATTATGGAAGTTGCAGACATCTCTAAGTGTTTGATATAGGAAGAAAAAATTTAAAGGTCACTAATATAAATCAGTAAATTTGAATGATCTTTTAAAATTCTGAGTTATATTCATTAATTATTCTAAAAGTCATAGAATCCTAGAATAACTTGGGCAGAAAGAGAACCTTAATAATCATCTAGTCCAACTGCTCTGCAACGAGCAGGGACAGAGCATCCCCTGTTTCTCTAGGCAACTTGTTCCAATGTTTTACCACCCTCTCTGTAAAATAACTTCCTTATATCTAATCTATCTTTTAGTTTAAACCCATTACCTCTAGTGCTGTCACAACAGGCCCTGCTAAAATGTGTGTCCCCATGTTTCTTATAGGCCCCCTTTAAGTACTGCAAGGATGAAATTAGGTCACACTGAAGCCTTCTTGAGGCTGAACAATCCCAATTCTCTTAACATTTCCTTGTAGGAGAGGTGCTTCAGCCTCCGAATTGTCCTTAATTGTCCTCTGGACTCGGCCCTACAGATCCATGTCCTTGCTGTGCTGGGGACCCCAGAGCTGGATGCAGCACTGCAGGTGGGGTCTCACCAGAGCAGAGCAGAGGGGCAGAATCCCCTCCCTTATCCTGCTGGCCACTCTGCTTTGGATGCAGCCCAGGACAATTGGCTTTCTGGGCTGTGAGTGCCCATGGCTGGGTCATGACCAGTCCCTCCTCCATTTTCATCTCCACGTTCTTCTTGGCTGGGCTGCTCTTCATCTCTCGATCCCCCAGCCCATATTGATACCAGTGGTTACCCCATCCCAGGAGCAGCACCTTGAAAAACCTCAAGAGATTCCCATGAGCCCTCTTCTCAAGCTTATCCAGGTCCTTCTGAATGGCATTCCATCCTTCAGGCTTGTCACCTGCACCACTGAACTTGATGCCATCTGCAAACCTGCTGAGGCTGTGCTCTATCCCACTGCCAATGCCACTGATGAAGGCATCATTTGTTCTGGTCCCAGTACTGACCCCTGACAGGTACCACTTGTCACTGATGTACACTGGGACATTGCAATGTTGACAACTGTGTCCTGGATGTGACCATCCAACCAATTCCTCATCCACCATGCAGTCAATACTCAACAATAGCTCCTGATTCTTCAGTCCTGCAGTGAATTGATATTTTTAAACTTCCTGCCCCAAACCAAAGAATTGTCTCTTAAAATTTTGCTCATATCTTGCAAATTAAAGTTAAATAAGTACATTTTCCATTAGTAACAGATTGTTATTACATTGCACTAGTGGATTTGAAGGTACTCCTGCAGGAACCCTTTTTATTTACACGCCAGGAAAGAGTGTTCCAGTTTTTCTCATGTATTCCGGTGGCTTGTCATAGTTAACCCTGTCAGAGTTATGATGTATTTGGACTTAATGCTAGAAGTAATGTTTTATAATCTTGCAGGCAATACTGAAGAGTCCAACTGCACTTTTATTGCTTTAATGTCTTCATTGTAGCTAGTATTTTTTGTCTTTACCCCTACTGAAAAGTGCATTGCTCAGACAATGACAGTAAAAACAGACATTGATATATGTCAGTGTTGTGAATACGTACAGTGTCTCGTTAGCTGCAACACAATTCTTAATGTTTCTTTTGTCATTTATTTTACATGCCCTTAAAGTAACCTGGGTAGAGGCTGAATACTTTACACCTCATAAACAGGGTGCATAAAAGAGTGACTGCTATCCACACACTGCAGTCAACAGCAGAGGCAGAGAAAATGGAGTTGAGACACAATGCCACTCTGACCCAAATCTCAAAACAAGCACAGCTAAACTAACATCGTAATTTGTGCCACTAGAGGTCACAGCAAATTTACCTCCTGCCCAGAGCAAAAGGAAATCAGAGAAAGAAATTGAGACACTTCTTCTCCTACTGTCTTTTCAGGACAGCACAGCTACTTGCAGACAATTTATAACAGGTTTGCTGCCATAGCCTCAGACTGACCATGTTGGGAGAAGGATAAAAGAAAGAAGTACTCACCTTCTATATCAGAAATAGAATGCCAAATTGCAGGGGAGAAAAATGTTACAATGTTAATTGGGGTGCTTTGGTATTTGGCCTTTATTATGAAACTTGCATAACTCAGAACTGTAATGGAAAAATTGGTCAAAAGAGAGTTTTCTTCATGTCTTTTTATAAGAGGTCTAATTTTGACTTTAACTTAACTCTCTTTGACTTTACTATAATGAAATGTGATCAGGCTGTTTTTATGTAATATTCGAGTTTAACTATTATGGAAATCTGATGCAAAATAGGACTAATCTGGGTCCTTTAAAATTGACTAAAAATAAATATAAATAATTTTTTTAATTAAAAGGTGAAATTTTAAGTTCAATTGTTTATATTTCTTTGTTTTCTGCTGTCACTCCATGCAGTCTTGCAGGACCTGTAATAAATTAATTATATGTTCAGTGAATGGAAGCTCAGTATTTAAAAACTGATTTCATTTTTCCTTTGCATCACAAAATGATCTGGGATGGAGTCAGTTAACACACTGTATCTACTGTGCATCAAAATTTCAATGTGAGCAGAAGCTACAAGATAAAAGCATCATACCTTGAGAAGAGATTAAATGTTTCTGTGGAGCAGAAGCAAACAACTAAGGCCAGGGATTTAGAGAGGTCTGAGTACTGTGCAGCACCACAAACAAGTCACTGGACAAATGAAAGAACCTTAACATAGGAGATGTGCTTGACAAACTTATAAAAACTAGCTCCTATATAGGGCATTAAGCTTTCTTTTATTTGGCACTTTTAAATTTGTTTTTTAATGTTCATTTCAGTAAACCCTTATTGTCTACCTCATCCTTGATTGCTAAATATCTGTCTTTCTTTTTCTTCCCCACACCAAACAGATTTTAACTGTCAGATAAAAAACAGGGGAAGACCCCTCACATATTAAAAATACAGGGCGAAACTATGCTACCAATAACCAGAACAACTCATATAATTTGACTTGACAAATTCAGTGTCTGCATTATATAAAATTTATACTTCCAAGAAAATTTTGTGCCTTTGGGGAAACTAATTACAGTCTAGAATTTCCCCTTTTTCTCTAACTGTTAACGAACTTTTCTTTTCCCTTGGTTGATATTTTGGGACAAGTGGATAATATATAAAATACACATTATAATATCAAACAGAATATCCTTAGGCAAGTGTCATTTATCTTCAAGTTTTGCCATTCCCATGTGGCTTATCAAGACATGGGGTATTCAGCTTGTTCTTCATTTACTTCTGATTCTTTTAAGTTTCACTTTGCAGGACAATGAAGATACGTCAGTGTGATAATCTTTATTATGTTCACAAGGCGGAAATTTTTGGTCCCTGGATTACGGCAGATCTAGAAAACTGTTGATTAAAATGGAACACTAGGGAGAAGTAATTACTTGTTTATACAGAAAAAAAAAAAAAAAAGAAAGTTATGACAACATCAGGCTGGAATAGTTTTCTTATTTTTATGGTAATTTATAATGTACCAGTGTTAACCTAATAATTGTATATATAGCTATATGTAAATATATCATATTAACATGAACCTATTATTTCTGTGATCTATTGAGAATCATAAAATGAGAACTTGAGAGACAATTCTCATAATTGCTAACAATGAAAATCTATAATGATTTCTGAATAATGTTGTCTTCCAGGCTTTTTCACTATTCCTTTCAACTGTTTCGTGTACTAAATTTACATTTTTCCTATTTGGTGGGTTGTGCATTGCTATGCAGCAGATTTTTTTGACACTTAAACTATAAAAATGTTTACCATACAACATTGTAGCCCAGTATGTATTATGCAAAAATGACTTTTTGGATGACTTTGCTTAGAATAAATGTTACTTTAGTATCTTCTTCCTGTAATAGATTCAATGGAGGATAAAAGATGTGTGTAGCTAAGCAGTAAAACTCTCAAGCACATGCATGCATATGCACACTTTATTTCAAACATGATGGGTGTTTACAAAACATTCTGATATTGGAGTCCAAGACATGGCTTGTTCTTGTAGAGCTTTGTGTATTTGCTTTTAGGGCATTTTCCGTATTTTAACCATCTTTTTCCTAGATATATTTTTTAAGAACTGAAAAAAATCATCTTTACATTAAGACCAAGAAGTTTCATGTAGTTTTATAAGGATAACATTGATCAGAGAAATATAATTGATTCATCACACATTCCTCCCTCTAATTACGACAATGGAATTTTCTAACCTCCCAACATGAAATGTGTTTGAGGCTTATAACATTGAGAAGTACCATAATTATCTGGCAAAGGGTTTAAAATATTTTGTGTCAAAGAAGAATGAAATAATTTCAGAAATGAATTAAATATTTTAAATGAAGGTGGAAAAAAAACCACTCTAGAAATATTTAGAATTAAGAATTACAGTTGAGCTTGCTGTTGGAGGTCATCTTCAACCATATGTTGTAGAGGGGCATGATGTGTTAAATACTGATTTTCAAAGAGAATTGAATGACAAATGGAATGTTAAATTGGTTGTGTGTTTATGGAAATTTTTCTTCAGATCTTTCAGATGGTAATATGGGCACATTTTGTGGCTATAAAAATGAAGAACATTTAATAGAGTATTACATGTGTTTATGCTTGTGTGATCAGTTTTCCTGTTGCAAAATCCAAAAGCAAAGAATAAAAGTGCAAGTTTAGAAGACTAGCTGTCTTGTACTTAAATATGATTCAGTTTATAATTGCACATGCATTTTAGGCTGGCAGTTATGTTATGGCTGAAATACCTTTGTGAAAAAATGGTAGAAATGGTTCTAAGTAAATATTTTATACAGAGATCAATATAAAATAATAATCAATCAGTCTAGTGTAAGGGGAAGCCAAAGATGATAAATCTCCAACCCCACCACTGATTTTTCAGAACTGGGTATTGTCCATTCCTTCGTGCCCAACCTCTTTTTTAGAGGAGAAAAACAGCTGACTACCTCAGAAAGGCAATGAATTTCTTTTCTAATTTGAGAAAATGAGATGAGCAAGAATTTTAAAGAAAGTGGAACTTGGAGATATAAAGTTCTCTTGTTTGTTCAAAATCTAGAATAGTATGTGGGCTGACACTGATTGACAGGATTTTCATTTCATCTGTTGAATTTGCAACTTTCAAAATTGATAAAGTTAAAGGAAGAATGAAAATGCATTCCCAAGGAGATATGAACATGGGATGAATGAGGCAGATTCTTTTAGGAGCTGTCTACATGTTGTTGCTTCTATGCATGTGAGCTTTTTTCAAAGAGTTGCAGCTCATTCCAAAATATATACCCAGGTTTCCCTCTTCCACTGGCTTCCTGTCAACCCTTCTCCTGACATATATATATACTATATATGCAAATGCTGAGTTAGGTATTCATAAAGTAACTCTCACTGCATGCAGGAACAGATCCAGATTGTAAACCCAGACAAAGAGATGACACTCAAAAAGTCTTGTGCCCAGGAATTCTGCTTGATCCACATGTTGCCTGCAGAACCACTCCCTTTTATTTCTCTTCAATTTGGATCTTACTGGCTTAATACAATTAATTCTACTATTAGATGAGAAAGAGAAAACCAATTCTCTTCAATCTACTGTCTATTTATTATTAATCTTTTTTGCAGGTGGAAAAGTACAATCTTCTTAGCCATTCCCAGTGAGAAAATATTCCATAACTTTGATCATTCTTCTTGCCCTGAATTTACCTCTCTGAGCTTTTGCACAAGTTTTGAGATGGAACCAAGCCACACAAATTATTCAGGAGGCAGGTAAACCAGGGATTTATTATAAAGCATAATTACATTCTGTTTTTTCCCTCTGTCTTTTGAATTACTTCATAGGATTTGATTTGGGTGTTTTGATTGATGTTAAACAGTAAGTTGACATTTCTCATAGAGCTCTATTTTATAATCACATTTCCAAGGTGGTCTCAGAGTTGCCTTTTTCTTCATGAAGTAAATACTTTTTTTCCCAGATGGAATTTCTTCATCTATGATGACTTTTACTTGAAGTTTTATTGTGTAGTCATTCATTTCATAAGTCCCTCACCTTTAATTCTCATTTGTTCTTGTCCATTCTGTTCTGAAAAAAAAAATTTTAGTAGAACACTTCATCACTCTGTTCCTCACCCTGTCTTCCAAGTCTTAAGCACAACAAACCAAAGTGAAAATTACCCAGTGGCCCTTCTCCACTCCTGCACTTTACTTCCCTACCTCCTAATCAATTATTTATCTGTGCACTGACATTCCTTTTATAAGAGGGCTGTTTAGCTCCTTTCAAAACATTTCTTGAGCAAGCTGTGAAGGCATTTTAGAAAAAACAGGTAGATTGTGTGAAATGGATGATCTTTGTTCCTGCAGATGTTGGACTCCTCAGAGAATTTTAGTAGGTCTGTAAGGGTGACTTCCTTTTATGAAAGTCGTGATATTTCCTTTATGGCCATTTTCATAGCACCTCTTAAAGATGTCAAGCCAGTTGTTCCATGTCTCTCATGCCTAAATCTAGGGTTTCATTTGACTTCTTTAACATAAATATTTCCTAAATAAGTTATTGCTGTCTTCTAATGGTCTGATCTTCTTGCTATGTTTATTATACTAGTTCAGTCCAAATAGGATAATTAAGGTTCCTTCTCTACAGTAAAGCTTTCTTCTTTATAATTGAAGTGTCTTTGATCTGCCTACAGTAGAAGCTGTTGGCCGTTTCACATGGGCAGTAAAGAAGAGTCAGTATTGCAGTGTTCCCATTTAAGCTCAGAATTTCTGTCCATGTGGATTCTGACTTGCTTGTTCAGTTGTTGGTCTGCTCACTGAACTTGATTTTAATGTCTGTTCTAAAACACAACAATCAAATGCTTAATGTATTTCTTACCTCTTTTTAGAAATATAGTTTAACACACTAGCCCATATGTATGTCTCTAAGCAGGATTTTTGTTCAGATCACCAGGCTTAGTGAAGAAGAAAAACGTGGGGTTTGTGATGATTATTTCTTCTACTGTCTTTGCGATATAACAATTCAATCATCATGTTTACCACAGAGAATTAGAAAACAAGCATTCCTTGCCATAGAAAACCCTCACCTTGTTTTCCAGTAGCACCCATCACCTAACTAAAAACATGTCTCAAGGCAAAGATGGGCTTACTTTTTTGGTGACAGTGGGCTTTTTTGTTGATGAAGCTGTGCTATGAAGACTATCAGTCTGATGGACCCAAAATAAAATTTGTGCTCTAGTGATGTTTTTTCAGAGCATTTAGCCAGCAAAAGCCCTAGATTACAGTATTTGGTTCCAGTGCTTGCTTACTTATATTGCACTTTACCCCACAGCTGATAAGTACAAGATGTATAAGCACTCCCTGAAGCAAACAAATTTTTCTATTTACAGCAGAGATGCTGTCACCAGTAGGCCACAGAGTCAGGTTCTCTGTTGTTTGCTTCTCCTTCTTTGCTGTGCTTTGAAATGACTGGGGCCGCTCTTCTTATGCATGATGCCATAATCCGTGTTGTCTTTATACACTAATTTTGCTCTGAATACATTTTCTAAATAGGGCCCTGTGGGGGACTTATCTAAGTGGAGGCTTGTTTTGTGCATTTTGAATGATATTACTTATGCCTAATATGCTCAGAACAGCCAAAGTAACATTGCCTTCAATATATCCAGGGGTGCAGTTTTACTTGCTTACATAATTGACACAAATAGAGGCAGCAATGGTTTTTAAAGCACCAAGAGGGGATTCTGTGTTTGCTTGTTTGTTTGTTTTCCCTTTAGACTTTGTCTAAACTCTCTATTAATATCTGTTGAAAATTTTTCCTACCATCATCAATTAAATTCAAGTTTAGCCTCCAGTTACCTTTTGCATTTTTGAAAACCTAACTTATTGTGCTTCACTTACAAATACCATAGAAAATGCTCAGATCTTTTGCATCTCTCTGTTTATTACCAGAATATAATGCAAATAATAATTATGCCATTTGTTATTTTACATAATATAGTACATTTGACAGTTCAGAATTGTTAATGTGTTGCTTTTGGTTTTTAGAAAACAAAATTTATGCTAAAAGAAAAGTGTCGTTCTATTAGTTTTGTCATAGAGGGACAAAACTATCATGATGTGATCTTGACATGGACTTTTCCTTGTCCTGCACCAACAATTTCATAGGAATAGCTGATGTTGCAGAACCTAGCACACTTGTTCCTGTCCAGTATCTATGCCAGACATCTCTCATATTCTTTTGTACACACATTTCTAGCGTTCTTTTCTGGTCCTCCACTAATTTAAAACTTTATTCATACTCATACCCTGAACGGTCCGATGATAATGTGTTGATGTTTATCAAATTCATTGTCTCTTACATGACAATCTCTGCAGAAGAAATTGCTTCAGAAATTGCTTTTAGATGGTACTGATTTTCTTTGTGTATCTCTCCCCTTGGGTGATCAAACATTACAGATGCTGTGAATTAATTTGATGCTCTGTTGTGTGTACAACCACTGTGATACTGCAGCACTGCTTTAACATTATTTTTTCTTCATCACAGCATGAATGGAAAAATCCAAACTATTTTTAAAAATGAAAGAGAGTAGGAATAGAACCACGTATTAGATATAATGAATTGTGTCCTTACAAAAGTAAGGGTTGAAGGTAAAAAAAACTAAAGGGAGGGACTTTAAAGTTTTTTTCCATGTAAAAGGTGCTGGATTAGTCTTTAGATATTGATTCAAGTTAAATATTTCTATACATCAAAAATTGTGGACAATAGTAATATGAAGAACTAAATGATAATTAAGGCAGCTCTGTGTGAGCTGATCTGTTTTCAAGCCTTCACCTAGCACAGATTCATGCTGGGCTATGTAGTGCTGCATTAAAATTGCACTGCCTCATTTTGAATGAGTTTCTACCTCTAACCCCAGGAACAGGAAGGCATGGTCATGGTCATCTTGCTTCCACCACCTACATGCACACAACCACTGCTGGGGCCGATCTTTGTGACAATGCACTGCTGAGTGTGTCCTTGGGCGTAATTTTTCTTTGCAGTAGAAATATGGGTTATGAACTTCCTGACATTTCTCTGCCTTACTACAGATCACAATCTATTCTGTTTACTCTCTCTCTCTCTCCTTTTGACTTCCTGCACTTTGTCCTCACCCAAGTGATGAAGGCTGCCATCGGCCTCTGTGCCGAAAGAGATCATAAGAAGCAATGAACCCCCTGAAGATATTGCCTTTGCACTTCCAAAGTGAGGATTTTCTGGCATTCATGCCTTATCTTTGGTTCACCTCTGTCCTACATTTAATGGAATCCTCCTCAACTGATTGATTGTCTTTAAAACTTGTATTTTCTCCTCAGAATGGCAAGTCACAAACTGTGACCTCCTAAGGGCAAAGTTTCTTCAAACATTTACAGACGCATAGACACATAAATGTGTGTATATATATATTCTTGTGCTTTCCAAACTAATGGCAGACCAATCAAATTGCCAGAGTACATCAAATCAAAACATTAATGTAGAAGGCAGCTCATAGCTGTATCAAGACAGAACACAATCCTTCTGTTTTAATTTGTGTCATCTTCTGGGGTTTCCATAATGAATTACCACCTTCATTGTCCCAAATTCTTCTCAAATTGTTCAAAATGAAAGGCACATTTCAACATTTGATGAACTACAGTGTTCCATTTAAAATCTCTAGGTCTCAGAGACATCATTTCTGCATGACTCATATCATTCTAAGTAAGTAAGAATACTTTTGACACACTATGATAAATCAGAAAAGGAATACATTCTCAAAAAGTATGTATGACTGAGTCTGAATACCGTCATATTAAGAAAAAAAATTGAACGGGAATATATTAACATGCTTGCCCTGAAGGAAATCCTTATTCTTAGTTATTTTTCAAGAGTTTTTTCTGCTATGTATTTGATAAGAAGATGGTAAAACTATAGGATCTTTTCCAAGAATTTCCTCTCTGTACACTCAAGAGCGACATAGAAAACTGACAAGCCTATACTTTAATGCTTTGCTAAATCTTTATCAAAATCAGAGCCTGTCTCATAGGTGCAATCCCCTTCCCTTTGCCCTGAGGAGACAAAAATTAAACAAAACACTACACATTTAGTTTCTTGTTTGTTTTGAATTTTCAGTACTAATAATTGTCTATGCTTCTCTATCCATTTGTCCTTTTTGTATTTGAGTTGATTGAAACATTGGTCCCTCCATTCTTGTTCCTTGTAAGCTAAAGATGGATCAGCACTATTCTTGAAATTTTGAATACTCTATTCTATTGCTTCTTTTTCATGCTAGTAAGTGAAACACTTATAGATGAGGAATTTTTTTTAAACTGTCTTTATTTTCATAATTCTATATATGAATAAAGGAACAAATAGAACCAAATTAACACTACACAGGCTGGATTCTTTTAAGTTCTAATTTTGCAGAACTGAAATAATTATGGGTAACTATCTAGAATCTGAAGTTGACTGGAATAATGATAACTTTTAAAAGAATATTTTCCTAGTAAATGTCAAAAACCTGCATTCTGAGGCATGAAAATAAGAGTGGTTAAACACTCTCCTGTGCATTCAATCCCCCAAATTCAGGAGAATTTGAAGGCAAAGTGAAAGCAGAAATTAAAAAAGTGACCACCATGATTGAGAAGAACAGGCGAACAGTTATAAAAGTATCAGAACAATACAGAGGGACAAGTTATGAGGCCATTAACTGTTTTTAAATTTTCTGTTAGGTAGTTGTTAACTTTGTTGTTAGCTGTTTATCAAGTTGATAATAAAATTTGAAAAATAATCCTAATAGTGTTGTAGATTCATTTCTTGAGTGAGTTGAAAAATACAGTCAAAAAGGGGCAAGATTTTTCAACAAATTTTGATTTTGAGCA
>WEKY01005623.1:0-53928 GCA_013390045.1 Picathartes gymnocephalus
GACTTCCTTTTGTCAGGTGGAAATCCTATATCCCAGTCCCTCTGCTAGAAGGGAACTGCCCTTCACCTAATCTGGCCTCTCCAGTCTTATTATCTTGTCCCATGACTTCTTTGTCCCTTTCCTAGCCCCATCCTCAGAGGGTTTCTAATATGGCTTTGTCAGCTGGGAAAGTGAGTCTCAGCCAGCAGCGGTGCGAGAAGCTTATGCAAGGGAAGGAATGACAGATAATGGGAGAAGTCACCTTCTGTTCTGACCTCCTTGCTCAATCCAGATTTCATAGCTTGTTAACATAACAGAGTCTCTGTTGGGGCTCTAAAGTAGCAAGTGGAGGACAGCACAGGTTGCTCAATCATGAGGTGGAAATGACAACAGTAGCACTTTCCTCCGCTTTCCTCTCTTCTCAGTGGTTTTACTTGATGGAAGCTATGGCCAGTACAAGACTCTCCTCCTGAACTCTACAGAGTGGTACTGTGTCCCCAGCGGTTCTGCCGACAAAAGTGAGTGATACTGAGAGCCTCATAAGCAACACAAAGAACTTCACCAATATTTAGTCTGGTTTCCCCTTAACCTTTAAGCTTTGGAATATCATTGTCAGTCATAAGTGGATTGTTTTAAGAAAGGAATCTGGGGATTTGAGGGAAGAAGACACTGTATTGTACATTTTTACCTAGGATGCTATGAAAACATGCTCCAGGCCAGTAGAAGAGGGTGGGTCGTTCTATACCAGCATTTGACTGACCTTTCTTCTCTTCCCCTCACACAACCCCTCTAATACGAGTCTGTTCTACTGATCTAGATGAAAGTGCTTTAATACTGGCTGGTTCAATCCAGCTCCACTCTCTGTGCTGGCTCACTGCCTGTTTATGTAAGCATGATGGTCAGTGCAAGGGACAGAGGAGGGAGGATGATGTTTTATTTGGAATAGCTGGAGAACTGAGCTGCAGCCACACATGAAGTGATCGTAGTGTGGAGTGCTGGAATGCCTGTAGCACAAGTTTCCAAACCCAGGTCAGAGATACCTTCTCATGCAGCCTCAAGCCTTGTAAGAACATATCTGTGGCTTTGAAATCCACATAAGGCAGATCTCTTGGACAAGCTGCGTAAGGAACTTCTTAGGCAGCAAGGCTGGCAGAACAGTTTGCTCTCTCAGTCTGCCTGAGTTGACAGCTTGGACAACACTTGTCTGATGGAAGGGTTTCCGGAAAAGCGCAAGCCAAGTACTTCCCATCTTGCTTCCTCAAGAAGGGTAAGGCAGAAACAAGGTCTCTCACCAAAGAGAGGTTGCATGGACATGGCAGGACAAACAGAGAAAGGGAAGGGGCCCCTTCAGGCAGGGGCCTTGTGACAGAAGCCTGCCAGGCTGCTGACAGCTTTACTTGTGGGGAGCAGAAGAGAGCATTTACCTCTGTCCAGACTAAAGGTGGGGTTCAAACCCCACTCCTAACTCCTGGAACCCTACATTGAACTCACAGTCATAAAGGACAGCTCATCTGTCAAATCCTGTTCAAAAGCAGGATTTTTTCACCCACAGTGGATGGCTGGATGTGCTGCCCAAAGGGCTGGAGATTCTTTCAAGCAAGCTGCTATTTCCTGTCCCGTGACAGTATGAACTGGATTGAGAGTGAGCAGAACTGCACTGGGATGGGCTCCCAGCTGGTGGTGATCAACAGCATGGAAGAACAGGTAGGTGCACAGGGCTGAGAGAGGGACCCAGCAGGCAGAGACACAATGCTGGGCCCTGGAGGGGACTCAGAGCCCCTCCTTGTCCTGCAGGGCAGGGGGAATGTCCTGTCTGCATCTCTGCAGCACCAGCTCCCCTCTGCCACTAGCCTCACTCCACAGGGGCTCCTGATGCCTTCCTGTGCTCAATCCTGCACCTCATGGACGTTGTGCTTTTTTCCAGGAGTTCCTCTTCAACTTGGCAAAAGAAAACGTTCCTAACATCTATGAAACAAAATACTACATAGGCTTAGCTGCTTACAAAAGTGGGAAGTGGCAATGGGTGGATCACACTCCATATGAAAATACAGCCACGTGAGTATCCTGGTGGAGCAAGGGGGGCCCTGTAATTCATGCCCTCAGTCCAAGTGACCAGTACATTGTGTAAGACAGGTGTTTGTCAGAGGGGGATTTCTGTCTTCAGCTGCTTTGCAAGTCAGAAGACTTAACTAATTTTCTAGTCAAAACTATGGCTCCTGATTTCTGTCACAGTGACTTCCCTTTTCTCTTCCACAGCTGTTTGAGGTGACTCCACATCTACTGTCATGCATGATAGTGCATTTCCAATAGAGGAACTTTCTTTTACAGGTTCTGGAAGCCTGGGGAGCCAAATCTACTCTTCGCAGAAAAATGTGCTGCAATTCATGTCAAGGGAAACACAGATCCCCACACTTACAGTAACTGGAATAACGTCCTTTGCATCACAAGTTGTTACCGAATTTGTGAACAGGTAGTCAAACTTCTCTGAAGAAGGACATAAAATCTGATCTTCTAAGGACCTCAGTTCCCAGCCTGTGCCCCTGCATCCCTTTACAAGCTGGAGATCAGTCCTGGATGAAATAGCTCAAGCTGATGTCAAGAACCTACTGTGAACTTTTCCACTCTTCTCCTTTAGAGACAAGGGTCCTAACTCTCCATCACTTCCCTTGACTCCTGGTCCCGCCAATATCTCAGTGATGTGGAAAAGGCCATTGCTGTTTCATGAAAGGATACTCATCCTTCAAATCACTGGAGCAGAATTTGAAAGAAGAGTGTCCTTGTCCCTCCTCTGAAGGGAAAAATTATTCACAGCTTTAATGTTTCCTTCTCCGTCAGCACATTGTGTGTAGCCAAGTTCTAAAAAAAAAATAAAAATAAATGTTAATTCTGTTCTTTGCATGAGGATATCTTCTGAGTGACATATCCCAGATTCCCACAACCCAGCCTTCCAACACAGAGGTTTTAACTTTTCAGTCTGTTTGGCACCTGTAGATGAGAATATTGCTGAGTGTGCTGGACTGGCCGGGAGCAGGAGCAATGTAATGTTCATCTCTAGAGCATGTGAGGAAGGTCCTGAACACTTTAGAGAATCACTTGTGAAGACAGAAACAGAGCAGGCTGTGTAGTATTCAGTGCCAGCCACAGTTTGCCCAGGATCTAGCAGAAAAAAGGTGGATTTTGGAGATTCTACTGAGATGTGGCAGGATGAAGCATGGCAATGAAGGGGAGAGAAAGCAATTAAATGTAGCAAGAAGGCTAAAAACCGGAGTCCCCCAAGGAGAAATTTCTGATGTGAGAGGAGGGTGGAAGACCCCTATCAGAGGCAAATCAGATACACAGAAGTCTTGAGCAATGCTCTACTTCCCTAAAATTTTCCAAATTCCAGTCTGTGTGTTTTTCCTTTTCATCAATGATGTCAATCCTCTTTGAAGAGCTGGGAGTTTCCAGTTTGGGACTAAAAATACAACCTGAAAAATCAGTTCTGGGTGATTTTTTTTTTTCCATCAGAAATTGAGTACAAATTTTTGTCATTTCTACCTGAGGAATTGTATTTGCCATGTTTTTGGTTGAGCCACTGGACCAAGATTTTGGCTGTTGCAAAGTGTTTGCCTCCTAGTTTCTAAAGCTGCTGGACACTTTCACCATGGAGAAAACTATTTTTTCTGCAACATGACAACAAACTCAAACATTGCAATGGACTTCTCTTTTTGATTTCCCCCAGCTCAGTTCTGAAAATCACCGCAACAGCGTTTTGAGGAAGAAAAAGAGGCAGATAAGACATGCAAAGAGTGACCAATGTTTTACAAGTGGTTTTTGGGGCACTGCAGTTCTGGCTCCTATAAGGTTGATGGGGCAGAGCAAAACTCATACCAGGAGATCGGTTTGCAAGAAAATGTAACTTGCTAGAAACAGTCTCCATGCCCCAAAATTGGAAAACAAAGTTTTTTTTCTTGAGATGCCATGACAAAAGAGGGATCTTGGGAGTTGACGCTGGGTTTGCCTGCAGAATTACTGAAGGGAGGTTCCTGATCCCCTCTTCAGTATGGATTTGGTTGAAGGAGGCATCTATCTCCAACAGATAAGAATTAGTTTTGCCTATCAACTCTGTCTTGATTCAGGAGGCAGCAGATGTCATAGCTGGAGGCAGAGGTGAAGATGGACAGTCAGGTACAGCACTTTCAGAAAGCTTCAGAAGGACATTCCTGCAAACTGAACCCAGGGGTTGGGTGGGAAGGACAAAAAGTTTATCAGAATAGCATTATTTGTGATGACACCTGCAGTCCTTGTTTTCAGGTGGACATCTTGGCCACATCCCAGTGGCCTCTCAGAACAAGACCTGGATGCTCACCCCTCCTTGGCACATTAACTTTTGCTTTGGAAAGGAACTTGGGTTTGAGGAAAGGAGCCACAGCGACATTCACTTCTGAGAATACACACACCATAGAGTGCAGGCACTCTGACTGCCACAGCAAAATTCTCTTGTGGTTCAAACCTGAGCTAGCTTCTGGTTTTCCTCCAGAAAGCTCATGATGCCTAGTCTTTGATATGCTGTCTTCACCTGGAAAAACACCATTAGAGCCAGGTTGGAAGGACACCCAGTGTTGATTCTTATGGTCAGACTTACTAATTATATCTGTACACTGACCATGCTGCTCTCCTTATGTTTAGCTCTGACAGCTGTCTTCCTTTATAGGATACACCTGACTTTCTCTAATAAATGATGATCCTTGCCAAGCCAAGTGATGAAATAAAGAGAAATGTATGTGTTTTTCATGACAGACACTATCTTTTATAAGGATGTAAATTTTCCTCCAAGGATGTCTGTTCTTTTTTTAGACAAAGCAGAGAATTACACCCCTACTCCTTCTCTTTTTCTGTTTTATCCTGACTCAGATTCTTTCATATTCCCTTACAACATCTATTTCTCCACTTCTTTATTTTCTTTGCACTCCTGCTGTCTCTCATACTGCTTCCCCCTTTACTCCTTCTTTTTTCCTTTTTAATTTTGTTTCCTTTTACCTTCTCTTGCTAAACCACAGATGAAAAGCATACAGTTATTTGGGAGAAATAAAAGAGAAGAAATGGCATTTAAATAAGTTCTGGCACTGGACACACATCTGTTCTGTCTTTTAAAATTTAGTTTTTCTGCAACGATTTCCTAAGCAGTCTTGTGTAAGGTATTAGTACTGACCCAGGTACTGTTGGCCTTGCAAGGTTCTTGTTATCCAAGAGATCCACAACCCCCATATCCATTGTCCAGTTCATGCTGGTTATCCATTGTTTATCTCACATCGTCTAAGACAAAATCCTATGATTTTAGCCTTTATGTCTCTACCTGGTTACAAGGAAATAAAAACACTTTTTTATTCTATATGGAATCATTTTACATACCTAAGCAAGCTTTTTCACATCTTGCTGCTTAATTATAAATCATTTATCTTGACAGGCTTTTGGACGATCTGCTAGTTTCCTGGAAATGCCTCAGCTGATCATGAGGTCCAGCACTTCAGCACCATCTCCTGCTCACAGCAAGTCACCTGCGCTCTCAGTGTCACTGTGATCTACATTCATGTGATCAGGAGGAAATGCAGAGCACCTCTGACTCTGTCACTGCAGTCCCTTGTGGTGCATCAATGGCCTTACAGCAAGGCAAGTATTCTGTAACATTCACTAGAAAAAGAAAACACAGCCATAAGACAAGGAACTGTTTTGCTCAGGGTCTCGAAATGCACCATAAAAATTGGCTTGTGCTATAGTCTGTGTTTTAACACAGGGGAAATTAATTTAAGAACAGGACATTGATCTGGTTCAAAACCGACCACTGGAGATCAAAACCGACCACTTTAAACACACTCCAGTGCTGCTTTCCTGCCATGGCATTCAATCCTGTAAGGTGAGGCACCTGCTGTCTTAGATCCTACTACAGACTGAGTTGCCACAATTTTACATGCACGAGATGTCTGCAAATTTACTCTAGCTGAGGATCAACAAGGTAAGTTCACTGCCTGAACACTTTTTTCTTCTGACATGAGCTAAAGAAGCTGTTTCTCACTACACAGTTGCCAACGCTGAAAGCAGAGCATGAAGGCAACCTCTTTCAGAACATTAAACACAGATCAAGGCCTTTCCTGTGCTGCCCATCAAGATTTTCCTTCAAATGATCATTCTCATTTCTGATTGCTGTAGCCATAATTTCACCTGAGTTCTTTCATTTATTTCCAGCTTTATTATCTCCTAACATATCTCTGTTTTTAAAGAGACATTTTCCCCCATTCCAACCCTTCTCCTAATGATTATAATTAACAAAATTTGCATACCTGAAATGAGAGTAAGTCTGGAATGAAGAACATTTTGGAGATAAGGAAACAGAGAAAGTTAAAAATAGGAAGGGATTGTTTGGTTTCATTGGTAATAAAAAAGCCAGTGATTCCCCTTCTGTGGTTAAAATTACTCCTGTTGGGAAAGGAAGTACTGGGACCCACAAAGGAAAAGGCAGATTTGGGAGGAAGCCAAGAACGAACTCTTCTATCACATGTACAATGCAGAACTGCTTCTCAGATTCATTAGAACACCACACCATTCAGACATCATTTAAAACTACTGCAGAGCACTGGCTTTATGATAGACAATCACATTTTCATGAGTCAAAACCTGCTTAGGAGATACATTGCTTCATGGGATCATCTGACCAGCTGGGGAAAGAAACAGCCAGCTGCTCGGAAGAAGGGTTCACCCAGACTGGATATCCCCAGGCCTTAAAGAGAGGAGTCAAATTCCTCCTGACCAGATAAGAAAAGGTTTCTGCCTGCAGATTCATTTTTGAGTCATCATCATCTGGGAGCTCAGCCATATTTTGGTGTTCAGAAAATATCTCAGAGAAGGCTTCCTATCCAAAGACCTCTTGCAACTATGAATTACAAGTGACACGGTACAAAATACATGTATGGAAGTTTAGAATTATTTTACCTGCCTTCTTAACAAAATCTTGTATTAAATGCCGTTATTGATCTTTTCACAGGGCATTTTTCTTTTTTTTTTTTTTTAAGTGTAGCTACCCCAAAATTTCTAAATGCCTGCTGAAGAATCAAAGCAGCCCTTTAACACCATCAGATTATTCAACAAGCTCATCTTTCTAATATTCACACAAAACCAAAAAATCAAGTACTTACATAAGTGCTCTTCATCCTGAAGGCGAGGGCTGTGTTCACAGACTTGATCCCTACCTTTCTTTTTCCAATTACAAGTGTTCAAAACAAGATTGATAAAAAATATCAACCCACCTTTCCATGCTTATAAGTATGTATATTTAAAATATCTCTGCATACTTACAATACGTAAGACTCTCTTCTCTCAGCACAAAATGCAGGGTCCCTGCCTAGAGACTCTGCACAATTGATGTTTGTACTGTCAATTAACCCTGGTTGCTACGGAATGAAGTATTCCACCACAAAATTGAAAGACTGGCTTAAATGTATTATTAGGGGGAAAAAAAAAAGAGAGGAAGAAAAAGAAAAATAACAATTTTCCACGATAAGAAGTCATATTTGGTACTGCCCAAAGGCTGTGGTTCACTATTACATCTCAAACTGGTACATTCCACAGACCAATGAGCCCTGCACAGTGCTGAGATCACAAATGACTCAAACCAGGCATACTTTCCAAGGACTGCTTCAAAAACTTTTCCCTGCAGCTCTGGTTCTCCTGCTGAAGTGTGCTACTTGGAGACAGATCAGGACTCGTGTTCATTTGTGGAATCCTGTGAGCTAGCACATGTACACAGTGCTGGAGACAGTCACCAGGGTGAGATAATCTGGGGTAGGGATCGAGTGGTTGCAGAAAGTGAGGAAAAGGAAAGTTTCCCTGGATTAAAAGTATCAGTTTGTAAATCTGTTGCAAATTTAATTTGCCTGCAGATCCATGGTCTCACTTCCTCACTTGATTTCAGATGTGCCTTATCACAATGGGCCTGCCTGGCAACCAATGGACTCTGTCTGACCTTGGTTACCATCACTGGACCCAACCCTGACCCGAGGACTGATTTCCATGCTTGACCTCAGACCTTCCTCATCCCTGAAGACTTGCCTAGCAATCTGGACCCTGGGTGTCATGCCAGGTGTGCCCTGCTTGCCTCACTCAGGTGGTGTGGCTGCTCCCCAGCTGTCCTGTTGGCTGTGTTACTGCAGCTGGCTCCTGGCCACCCAACCCTCGGGGAGCAGCTGCCTCCACTGTGCCCTGACAGGGCCTGTTGTACCAAAAAGCAAATCATGAACTGAGATGAATTTTTTTTTTTTTTTGGAAAGGCAGATTCTTCTCAGCTTGTTTTATTAAAGTAGCTCTTTGCTCTTGAATATTATTCCACAGCTCACTTCAGCCTTGGTTAGACTTTGCTGGTGATGGCCATCATTACTTTTTCACCGTAATTGTCATCACTTCAATTCCAATTTTGCTGGTTTTCCTGCTGTTTGTATAAAATCTCTTTTTTCAGAAAAGACAAACCTACTGTACTCCTTAACATTTTCCATGAGCTCCTCAGTATTGCTTACAACCATAACCAGCTTTAAAAGTCATGTTCCAGTAGCTTTCCACAGGATTTTGGTATCTTTGGTTCTTTTTTCTTCAGTGACAATTCAACAGGCTGAACTGGTTCCTTATAGCTCCAAAGTAGTGCAGGGGGGATACAGAGCCGTTCACATCTTTGAAATGGTGCTACACTCCCCTTGTTTCAGCAGGTCTGACAGAAGCAGGAAGAGTTTTATACGTTGAGTTCCACCAACGTGGCCTCTGGTGGACAGTGCTACCTGGATCTGTGCAGAAGGCTGGTTACCTTAGGAGAAAGAGCCACATAAATCAGTCCAGAAGTGACTGATACGTAATCTCAACACAATTCTTGCAGAGCCACTGACAGATTACAACTTCACTGTTAGATTCAAAGCCATACAAGGCCAGATGTAATGATTGATTAATAAAATCCTTATGACCTACCTGGAGGAGCAAAGGCAGCATGGAAACACAGCACCCACTTTTCATGGAATCATGGAATGGTTTGGGTTGAAAGGGACCTTCAGTGTCATCTAGTACAACTCACCTGCATTGAGCAGGGACATCTTCATCAGATCAGGTTGCCCAGCGTCCCATCCAACCTGATCTTGAGTGTTGCCAGGCATGGGGCATCTACCACCTGTGGCTCTGGGCGACCTGTGCCAGTGTTTACACTTGAGCCAGCCTCTCTTGAATCAGTTCTACTTGACTGACAGCAGATACACCACGTGAGTCAAGCTGCCAGAGTTGTGAATTATTGAGTGGTGAACCAGGCAGCTGACAAATTTATCAATTCAAGAGGTAAAAAACACCTCTAGTTCTGCAGTCAAGCAGAGCTGAAAGAACCTGCCAATCCTGCTGGGAAAAGTGCAATACTTGAACAAAGATTAATTGAAAATAATGCTGAGACTTGGCCTTTAGGAGCCTCCTTATCACCCATAACAAACTTCAGTTCCACTGGCCTAGTGAATTGTCTTTAAACAGTAGATTTCTTAAATGACAGACAGCAAAATGCTGCTTAAAACCAACTCTTCCCCCTACCACTGCCCTCACTTCCCCACTGATGGAAGCAATCCTCAGCCTGCTGACATCAGGGTCTTATTACATAGTAGGCTGCCCGTGTGACTGTTGCATGCCTTAATGCAAGTTTCAAAATCTCCTTTGTCCTGCCTAAACCAGCTAGCTGTGTTTCCCTTCTTTCTGCTGCAATTAGCATAAATTCACTCCCACAGCAACAAGATCAACATGTCACTGCCATCATTTGCTGGCCAGCCTCCCTTCACTGGGTTTTACAGCGTCAAAATCAGCAGCAGAATATGTTACTTTTGTATACAAGCTCTTAACATTCACAGAAGATTCTTACGCTCTGCAGCAGGCTTCTTGAATATGGCGCAATTGGTCTGCTGATTTGAGGATTTGCATGGTCTTGTGATAACGTTAGTGCCTTGTGTATTACCCTGACAAATACCCATCACAGATACAGACAAAATGTCCTAGTTATTATACTTGCCATGAGATATCTGGACACCTGCCACCATCCTTTCTGGCTTTGGAAAAGTTGCTGGGGTGGCTGCTGGCCTGGCAATTGCATTCATCATCTTGCTGCAGATGGGAAGCAGACTCTCTGGGTTGCCCATGTGGTGTACATCAGCAGCTGGTACTGTCAGGATGACGTTCTTGTGGCCAGCTCAGCCCAGGGAGCTGGTACTGACAGATGGTTCAGCACCATGCAGATGACAGTTCCCCCTAATCCAGCATTCAGGTGAAAAAAGGCAGCCAATTTAAAAAGAATTTCTAAACGTGAAGAAAGAGGAGGATCACTATAGGTAAAGCCCTTTGTGTGGCCTCAGAAACAATAAATTAATCTGGATTTAACTGTGTTTTACTGAACCACAGGGAGATCCTGGGATGCTGGAAAGAGCTTCAGTCATCTTTGGTGATCCCACGTCTGCTGTTGCTGCAAGTTGATGATATTCAGTTTTTAATATCAAGCCATTTTAAAGGTGTCTCAGACATGCTTATACAGGAACACAGAAAGAGAATAATTCCTAATTGAAGGTCTTATCAATATACTTTCTAGGCTAAGAAATATGAAGCTTAATGCAAAGACTTTCCTGGGACATTACGTATTTTGACATTTTCTACACACATGACCACAAAGAGAAAACCCCCCAAAAACCAGGAAAATATGGGTAAGCCATAAATACAGAAATGCCTCTTTACTGCTACTGTTAGGCTTTGGGACCACTTACCAAACCTGAAGAATGGAGGGTGCACAGCCTCTTCAATTGTGACTGATATTTGGCCTAATGTGCTCTCCTTTGGCACTATGATATATATGAGTCCACACCACAGACTAGAGACTTCCATGGTGGTTTTTTTCCAACTTTGAACAACTTTACCACCAAGGCCACTTCTATTTAGGCCTTTCTTTTACTGGGCACGGAGACATGAAATTAGGACCACATACAACACCTGCAAGTCTACAGTGATTTTTTTTATTTATTACTGATACATAAGGAATAGGCTGGGACTATTGAGGTCTTAGGCTAAGCATTAACATGCTTGCCAGACCCCATAAGAACCAAGCAATTATGAAAGAGCTCGGAGTAACATTGTCCTTGAGACTGATCCAGTGACTGCTGCACCCTGAAAACTTCCATTCCATCAGAAAAAGGTTCTGTAGGAACTAAATAAACTCAGAATTACATTCTTCCTGAGATGAAGAGCCCAGAACAAACTTCACTGATTATTTAACCCTTCAGAAGATATCTTAGGTGGTTGCTGATCTGCTGAACCCTGTTGAATTTCGGTTGGGGTTGGCCTCCACTGGCAGCAAGAAGGTGAAAAATCCAGCATAAATCCAAGCACATAGTGAGCTATCATGTAGCACGCAAGGAGAAAAAGATAGGCCATAGCTAGTATGAGAACCAAGATTTAGGTAGTTTTCCTTTATGGTCTATAGGATTTCATTGGGTCCTCTTCCCAGCTGGGTAGAGAGGACAGTTCCACAGACAGCTCTTTCTTGATAGGCCATCCCCAGGCTGTAAAGAATGGAGCCAAATTCTTATTCACCTGCTGAGAAAACTTCTGTGCCCACAAGTTCATCTTAGAAGTGTTGTCTTTTGGGATCATGGACATTTTCTGGTAGTCAGAGAAGAGGTGGGTGAAGGGGTCCCAACCAAACCCTTCCTGCAACTGATGGAAAACAATACAGTGTAAAAACAGTTATCATTTCACTGGCATTATTCCTGTGTTACATGCAATAGAAAATTCCACAGGTCTCTGCAGTGTCTTTTAGAGTCATTGTAAATGTAGATGAAAGCACCCAACTTTCAGGCTTCAAAGCATAACTAACAGCACTAAAGTACAGAAAAACACCTCCCCACTACACTGATCTCCCAAAACAGAGATCAAAGATACATTGGGAGTAGCCAGAAGTGTGAGCAATCTATTATATAAGCTGCTGCTTTGGGGACAGTGAAAAAGCATCAGAGGTGACACTGACAGAATAGCTAGAAAGAAGGAGCACAGGAGAACAAGGAGTATTGAGAAAACGAGGAGAGATTATGGACAGGGCATGCTTTGCGGAGCTCATACAGAAAAACTGCTGCTGCAGAATTAGAATTGTTCTTTCATGTCACATTTATTCCAGCAATCCTGTTAGTAATCAGACAGGAGATGGGAGATTCCAGTCTGTAAGTGTGGGTGAGGCAGTGGCCGAACTGGTAAGGTGTTGTAGGAAAATTTCTACTCTTAAAACTGTTTCACTCTGTATAAATATTTTGATACTTGTTGCACCAAAAAACCCCAGAGGTTGACTCTTCAGTTTGATGATTCAGGTGTTTCTCTGGGATGTGGAAAAATCAAGATCAGTACTCCTAAAGTAAATTTTATTTTCTGAATACAAAGTGTGAGAGCCCTCAGACAAGGGAGCTGAGGGATACTCACCTCCCAACAGTCAGTAGCTTAAGCCATCATAATGGACATCTGCCTTGCAGTCCCCAGTTAAAATCAGGTTGAGTGCTCTCCCCACTGGGCTCATAGTTTCTCGGAGGATTAAGGGAAAGGGGAAAATCTCTCTTGCATGCCTCCCTAGAGAAGGCACTTTAATCTAGGACAGGGTTCATGTTTTAGAGTCGTGACCACAGTGAGGGAACCATGTGCAGGAGGATAATCTCAGTCCACTCTCTTGCCACTTGATGGACTGCACTGGCTCCACTCAGTGCACTGGGTGATATGAAAACCCTCCTCTCTGTAAGTTTTGGAAAAGGCCATGTAACTCACCAGGAGACTGTTCAAAGCCTGGCTCTTCTAGACACTTTACAGTGCCAAGGTTTTTTTTCACAACTAGCCCACTGTCCCGCAGGAAATCTGCTGTGGATTAAAGAGCTGTGCCCAAGTTTGATCCTCCTTTTCCCATGTTGTATAACAAGCAGCAGTTCCTGTTTCTCTTCCAGGGAGAGAGATTAGTACACTGCACTAAGCTATCTCCCTGAGTGATTAAGTCACAAGTCTGGCAAAGGAAGGTTTTCAGGAGACATCAGCTTTAGGCACTCTGCCTGTTTACCTCTCAGGTCCTTTCTGGGCCCAAGATAAAACATGACAGTAATCAAACATTTACAAGGCTTCACAGCTACAGTCAGCAGGCTGCAGACATCCCTCTGACACAGGCTTTGGTGACTGCACTAAGAACACACACACACACACTCTTCCCTGTTACCTGCAGGTATGTCTCCAGAGCAGTCCACACATTCCAGTCCTTCAGCTGAGCACCTTTCTTCAGATAGTTTTTTATCCTTTCCTTCCGACATTGTGGCCTGAGTGCCTGATGGGCCTGATGCCTGGGAATGCCCAGCACCTCCTCATGAACATAGACAGACCAGAGGTTGCATGTGGCCTCTGTGGTGTGGGGGGGAAACTCCCATGCCTGCTGCTGTTGATTGTGTCCCAGCTCATGGATGGGACCCCAAAGACCAGTAGTTTTCATGTGCTTCACATCTAACATCTCCTTCACTGAATCCAGGTGGCCCATGATGGGGTAGCCAGCATGCATCCAGCCTGCAGGAGAGACAGGTAACAACACACGTCAGCAAGTGCTCACCTCAGTGCTTCTTAGACATAAATGATTCTTTCACTTTTTGCATTTCTCTAATGCCTTCATCTCACAAGTAACACTTTTTTTTAATTACCATGAATGACCAACTTTTCCCAGTGTGACGCAAGGAAATACATCACGTTTCAGCCTAACAAATAATCACCCTTACAACACTGAACAAGTAAAGGTAGGATTGAACCATTAGTTAAGTGCAGTTTTGCCTGCTTTCCCTTTTTATACATAAATGTACACTCATGGTTGGACTGAGGTTGAGGTTTTAGGATGAGGAGAAAAGCCTGACCATTGCCCAGAACACACCTGAACTCTCACAGGCTGAGCACAGTCAACACCAAAGCAACCATGCAATAATGTGACTGAGCACCATGGCACTCCTTGGGTGCTCCTGTGTACAGTGTGGATACTGCAGGCCTGCACTCCACTGGTCAGTGGTGTGGATGAGACACATGGAAAACAGTTTGTCACGCCTAAGGGCTGCAAAGCCTGCCATACTTAAGCCTGTTCCTAACCTTGCAGGATAGCTATTCTTTAAACAACTTCCCAGCAGGTTGCTAGGCAAGAAACTTGCACTGCAAGGGATTTTACTTATGCCTCCTTGGTGTCTTCTTCCCTAATTGGTCCTCCTTCTTGAAGATTCCCAAAACTTCATGTAAGAGTAATGCCCCCAAATTCAAACATCCTGTTGTACCAGGGGATAAGCAGCCCTTTACACAGAAGGAGCCTGGTGAATGAACAGGAATGGCAATCTCCTTCCTGCAGGAGCTAGTGAACATGAAGGTGAACAGCCTGGAACTAGTTTCTGCAGGAACTAATGAAGATCTTGAGCTTCCTCTTTTTTAATAAAAGGGATATGTGCAATTAGCAATCACTAGCACCCAAAAAGTTCAGATCCAGAAATGTGAGTGGAACCATTTGGTCCACTCAAGCCAGAAGCCATTTTATGTCTGTAGACTATGATATTTTTAACTGGCATTTGCTCAGCCTAGCAGAACTTAACACTCCCAAGATGTGCCACAAACTCCATTGTAGCGTAGCAGAAGTTTAGGGCATCAGTGTTCATGCCAAGCCCTTGTCTCATTGTGGGATGATGAATTTAACCAGTTTATTTTGAAAAACAATTGAGCAAAATTTTTATTGCTAAGTCCCAGGTTTACCACATAATTTAATTCTAGATTGAAGGCACTCAGTTCATAACTGGAATAGCTGGAGTGGGGGAACAGCAGCTGCAAAAACACACACTCCTGGTCTTTGACAGCAATAGTGGATCTGCTTCCACATTGCCATCATCTCAGGCACACATTTTTTCAGGCTAAGCTTTGCCCACAATAAACTTTGTGGAGCTCTCCTCCAGCAAGTAGGCACACAGAAGTTTAAAAGTTCTCACTGAACACATGAGAACAGTCCTGTGGCTGAGCCAGAGAAAAAATAGCAATCAGGTCACTGCTTCCCAGCTGTACTGGCTCTGCAGTGCATTCAGGAGGGAGAATGAGTAACTATATGAGAGCTAAAGCCACTGCAGTCAGCAGCTCTGCATCTTAACACACCCCGACAAGGAGAACAGCTGAGGAGACAACACCAGTTTTGAGAGCAGGGAGGCATCTGGAAAGGTCAGTATGTTTTTCAAGCCCTGCCTTACCACGTTTCCACCCTGATGGAGCAGCTCACAATTATGCAAGGGTCACAGTCATTTAACACCTCACATATGTTCCCAGTCTGGTTTTAGCAAAATAACCTTGAAGGAACAGAACTGCTGCTAGAGGCCATTTCCCTCTTAGCCCTGGAGAAGGCCATATGGCAATGTACCCACCATATGAGATCTGGACATCTGTTACGATCCTCTCTGGCCTTGGGAATTTTGCTGGCACGGCTGCCAACTTGCTTATTGCCACCATGATCTCGTTCCACAGGGTCAGCAGCGGCCGTGGGCTCTCCATGTGGCGGATGCTGTCAGAAGGCACCGTCAGGATGAGACTCTCAACAGCCAGCTCTGCCCAGGGAGCAGGGTAGTGCCGGATACAGGCCTCCCACTGCCTTTCACAGGTCTCCCCTACAGGCACAGAGCAACAACACAGAAAGTGAGCTAAGTGCAATTCTGAATTTTGAGCATGCTCACAGAGGCCAAGCGCAGAGAAAGAGACCGGGTCATGAAAATTTCTTGGGAAACAGAATGTGGTAGTTGCGTGACTGAGGGTGGTGGCTGCTAAACAGACAGTCCTCCATCTGTTCTTGGGAAGCCTCCTCAGGCTCTTCAATAGGTAGGAAACAGAAAAGGACTGGCATATAACAGAGTAGCACAGCAAGAACAGATCCCTGTTTCGTATCAGAGAACAAGAACATCAAGTTTCCCCAGTGTCTCATTTCTTTTTGTCCAGCAGAGAGTTGCTGTTTCACATAACAACTGTGGTGCTGTTCAGTTTGACAGAGAGCAAGAAGGGGCAAGGGAGGGGAGGNGGCTGCATCCCAGCCTGGACATGGAGGGGAGGGGAGGGGAGGGGAGGGGACTGCTGGAAACACGGGAAATTCAGCAGAGATGTCTTGTAGGGTCTAGAGATGGCCATATGGGGGCACAGTAAAGCAGGTAGAGCACAAAGCATGGTTTGCCGTGGCAGAGATCAGTCTCCCTCTCCCCAGCACAACCATTTCTATCAGAAATAAAAACTCCAGCCTCCAAGAAATGTTGGTGTGGACAAATCCTGCTCATTTGTGAAAGCTCTTTCACCTACTCCCCGCCACATAGCAGGCTCAGAGTGACTAAGTGACTTATCCAGAAGCAAAGATGCATAGAATTGTAGAACGGTTTGGATGGAAGTGATGTTAAAGGTCATCTGGGTCAACCCCCTTGCTATGAGCAGGGACATCTTCCACTACATCAGGTTGCTCAGAGCCTTGCCCAATTTGACCCTGAATGTTTTCAGGAATGACGCATCCATCAGGTCTTTGGTAAAGTTGTTTCAGAGTTTCACCATCCTCGTTGCAAAAAAACTTCTTCCTCATACATAGTCTGAATCATTCCTATTTTAGTTTAAAACCGTTGCCCTTTGTCCCATTGCAACAGGTCTTGCTGAAAGGTTTATCCCCACCTTTCCCAGACTTGCCCTTGGTGAAGCTGTGCTGGCTGTCCCCAGTCACCTCCCTGTCCTCCATGTGCCTTAGCATAGCATCTAGGAGGGTTTGTTCCATGATCTTCCCAGGCACCGAGCTGAGGCTGACAGGTCAGTGATTCCTGGGGACCTCCCTTCTACCCTTCTCAAAAATGAGTAGGAAAATGGGAATCCCAGAGGACAACATAGGAAGGAAAATAAATCTGGGTATTCCAAATTCAACCATTTCTAAGACTTTCCTAAGCACAGGACCATCTCCCCTTTCAGTCATTGGCACAACAGCACCTGTGAGCAGCCCCCAGGCAAAAAGTACCAAGGTAAACAAACCTACCAAGTTTGAAGAAAGGAGCTCTGACTGCCCCTTCCACCGTGACGGGCACATTCCCCAGGGCACTCTTTGCTGGTACTACGATGTAAATGAGGCCACCCCAGAGGCAGGAAATGGATTGTTTCTGGCAGGCAACATCACAGGTGCGTATTACCACTGGTGCCCGTTTCAGCTCCTCGGCATTGGAGAGGTCATCTGTGTGACACCCAACCTGCACCTGGCAAGCACAAGTGTAGGAACAGCTGGTCAGAGGTGTGCCAGTGTGACCTGGCAGACTGATCTCAGCACCCACTGAGCTCTCCAGTGCAGCACTGTCCCTGCAGAACATGCACACAGAAGCAGCCTTCTGACTCCAGTCTAGTCCAAGTTTTCAGCCTGTGGTGACCAGAGGTAGTAAATACAGTAAAAAAGAAAAGGTAAAGTCACTGCTATCCCTGTCTCAGACAGTCTTACAGCTATACTCCCAGTATTCCTGGCTCAACTGCATCCTTCACCAGCAGGTCAGGGTACTGCGGTGACTTCTTCCACTGCACTGCACTTGCATTGATCGTTCCTCCACCCTTCACCAGCATCAGAGTCACTTCCTATAACATGGTTTGGAGAGATGTGGTGATGACTGGCTTCTTTTATTGTGCATCTTCCTTAGAGCTCTTATAATAAAATAGACAGGATGTGGCTGCAGGACCAGACAGAAGCACCTGAGTTAACTTTGCATTTCAGCTGCAGGGAGGGCACAGCAAAAAATACCCAAGCAGATAAGCATTTGCCTCTGTTGTATTTTGCAGAGAACAGGATCCCAAGTAACAGTGCCTATCGCATCTGGATACACCTACATGAACAGTAGTGACAGCACTGACAAAGGAATCTACGAGAGCTCTGGACAGATGGAATCAAGTTTGGTTCATAGAAAGGCCCAAGCACTTGTCTTGGACCTGAAAATCACCTTGATCAGGTTCTTTTGCACCATAACAGAACAAAAGCCAACAGCCCTCAAGCAGCAGCCACACTCAATTATCCCACCAGCCCACAAAATGGGAGGAATACAAAAGAAAAGCGTGAGGACACAAGGAGAAGAAATTATGACAAAGCATTTAAAGTGCCACAGGGTGGCAGCAGTAGGAACGGGCGGGAAAGGCAGCAAAAGCCTTTAAGGAGAAAACCCTACCCCGTGCTATTTTTGAGTGCTCACCGACAAATACACCAGTGTAAACCAACGCCAAGCAGAGAGAGCTTACCTTCAGACCAGCACCGACCACCAGGCAAGGGCACCTTATAACTGCTGTGCATCCTTCGGGGAGGTAGAGCCCTGTGCTCCTCCAGGCTGTCTTTCCTAAAACATAAGAGAACACAGCCCTCAACAGTCAAGCACTTCTTTGTCCATACCATTACAGATCCTGGAGATTTCAAGCTGCAGCTGAAGAATAATCTTCCATCCTTTCCTTTTCCCTTGCTCTACACTCACAGAACCATCTTGCATTTACCCACCTTGTCACAAACACAGTTTCAAAGCAAAGACCAAAATCATCACAGCATTAGCAAGCAAGCCCACCCAGATTTACACTTCTGGAAATGCCAAGCTTAAGTGCGCTTAGTAGTATCTTCTAAAAATGAGAAGGGAAAAAAAAAAAAAAGCCAAAATCCCAACACCTCCTACACTCAGACCGTCTTATCCTAAAGACCTCATATAAGAGGTGCCAGCTATGGTGGTATTACACAATTGAAGTTGTAATGGTCTTAAAACATTTCCCACATAATAGACTGACAGTGGCACAGCATTTTTCTTTAGTGACTGGTCCAGCACAAACTGGAGCCCACAGGAATTGTCATTTCTAGCTGACTGAAATGATGAGAAAGTCCCAAAAGACCATCCTGTACTAGGTGTACCTGTAAGAAGGGTACCACTACAATTCAGCATGTTTCTAGACAGTCTTCACATGGAAATGCAAGTCTCAGCATAAATCTCTTTAAACACTTGCAATTTACAGAATTTACAGTGTAAAACTGATCCATCGAAATTGTACTGATCAGGCAGATTCCATTTCCTAGTTCTGACATAAAGTTTACTTAAGCATATTTCAATCCAATCACTAGAAGCCCTAAAAAGAGCTGAACTGTCTTTAAGCACCCAACTTACAACCTTTCCTGTCATCCAAGATAGCAGAACCAATTTTGTCAAGCAAAACCTAATCCAAGGAAAATGCAAACTAGACTATATCACAATGTTTTACCAGTTCATCTCAGTTTTGCTGAATTTGGACCAAAGGCAGTTTTGAAATGGTGCTCAGGGTCTGCTAGCTTTGCTTCCTTTTTCGTTTATGTGAAATAACACGAATTCTGAGTATTTGCTGCTTTTATCCTGACTCATTAGTGTTAAAACCAGTGAGAAGTTATTCTACAACTTTTGTCTCTGTGTAGCCACTGCACTCAGACATTGCCATTCCAGAACAACCTCCTTTATCTCATTAGAACTGGGAAACAACTCCTCTAAATCATATTCTAAAATCAAAAAAATCTGACCAAGGGATAAAGCTTACTAGTGGAATTTAACCCACAGTTTAAACATATCAATTGTGAGCAGGAATCTCAGCAAGCTGGTACAGCCACAGCTAAGCTTAGACAAATCATTCATGGTATCATTACCCACCACCTTGGCATCAGTGGTGGTGTCAGACCAAGAAGCTCCCACCATATTTCCAGCCTTTTTTTCACCCCCAAAAACAGATCTTCCCTCCATTGTGCTGATACAGCGAGCTGTGTACCTGTGCTGTAACTCAGGCTGGAATTACCTAGATAATAAATAAACCTTTCAAACTCCCACCTCTTTGTAGGATGGCTCCACAGATGGCTGTATCAGCACAACTATGGGAACAGCAACATGCAGTGTAGAGTCCAAGGCTTCTCAGAGAAGATTTCTTGCCAAAACTATTGTGCCGTGCAAGTGCCCTGTGGTACCACTTGTTGGGGGTTCTTCTCCTGCCAGTGCCTGTGCACCAACAGGGAGGAAGGAGGACTTCCAGGGAGTGTTTCAGGGTGCTGAGATCAGGGCTGGCCACAAAAGGGGCCTGTCTACCACTGCACTGAGATCAGCCTCCTCTCAAGCCCATGGTGAAATTGCACATCTGTGCCCACGTTCAGGCATACATAGACACAGGCACACTGAGGGCAGGCATCCCACTGATCCCAGCAACGGGATGCCTTGAGAGGAAGAGAGGTAACTCCTCACCTGGGTTTGTGCCATCAATTTCCACAGTGACAGGGAGGGCACAGACCTCAGCAGCAGACTTCTGCACTAGGGCTGCGCTGTCTGTCATGGTGAAGGACAGCTCAGTCACCATGCAGAGAAGCACTGCCTCTTTGGAGTTGCTCTTGACCGGGCAGTGCCTGCTGACCTGCGGGATCCCCGTCTTCTTGAGCACTTTGATCAGGATGCGGTGGAGCGAGGCATATGCCGGGCAGTCGTGGGCTGGGATGTGCAGGAAGGCAGCGCAGTCCTGCGACAGCGGCTGCAACCAGCCCTTCAGGGGCTCCGTGAGCTCCTGATGCTCCTGCAGCTGCGTGCTGAAGAGCAGGAGCGCCCTGCGGAAGTGGTAGTGCTCCCCCGGCCCCAGGGGCGGGTACTTGGCTGCCTGGCCGCTCTGCCCCACGATGCTCAGCCCAAAGCGGTTCAGGATCCTGTTGCCAGGATATTTTGCCACAGCAGCTTTACCGCAGTTCTGGGAAGCCCAGTACCAGGCCTGGCCCCCCACCAGCAGGCCACCTCCCTCTGCCACGAAAGTGTGAATTCTCTCGGCATCTCTGTCGCCGTAAGAAGTGCAGCAATACACGCTGATGTCACCTGCCAGCTGTGACACCTGCGACTTCACCTGTGCCTGAGACAGGAGGCTACACAGCTTCTTCAGGCTGGGATCCACCCCCACCAGCCCCTTCCTCCCGGCATCCAGCCAGGAGACAGCATTGAGCAGGAATCCAGCCAGCTTTGGGGAGAACAGTTGGCTCTCATGGGTCGCCACCACCACGCGGCCCCGGCCGTAGCGTGCGGCAGCCAAGAGGCAGCGCTGGGAGCTGTCCAGGCACAGCGGGAAGGAGAGGGCTCCGTGCACCAGCAAGGTGGAGGGTATGCCCCCCGTCACCAAATCCAGCTCCGACACACCGCGCAGCAGAAACTCCGCGTCAAGCCTCAGGTTCGCCTGGTGCCTGCAGAACCAAGAGAGGTCCAGGTTAGCCCCCGGCCCAGAATCCTTGGCAGAAGATGACTGGTGTCATAGCTGAAACTTAAAAGAGTTCTTTTCTTGATTTCACAGAATATTCTGAGTTGGAATGATCACTGAGTCCAACTCTTAAGTGAGTAACCCATACAGGGATCAAACCCTGACACTATTAGCACCACACTCTAACCAACTGAGCTATTCTCAGTGGCCATCCTTGCCTCTTCTTTCTCCTTCATCCCAGGACATCATGCTGTCAGTTCTTTCATTAAAAAAAACAAATACCCATCAATGCCTCATCTTTCTCCTTGTAAAGCCTCAGTTGTTACAGCTCAGCAAATCTTTAGGAATCTCAGCCCTCATTTAGAAAAAGCAATGAATAAGTCAAAAGGAAGCTTCTAGAGCTCTGACTTTGAAGAGACGCTTGAAAATCTAAATACATTGCAGAAACTCAAAAATCAGACCCTTCACGTTTTTTTAAACTGCAGATTTAAACTGCACATAAGGTGGGAATTAGCATATCTCCTTTAAGAGAAATGTTCTCTATTTGCCCCACTTTAGCCTTTATGAACTAGGCAAGCCCAAAAGATTTCTGTGCCTTTTCCCAAGTTCTGCCACTGTTAAGAACTGAAGAAAGGAGTGCTAGGACAAATGGGCTACACGGACAGGCAGACACACAGCTAGACAAATAGTGAGTGACTAGAGGTTGAATTAGAGCCTTAACACCTCATGTTACCTCACATTGTCGGTCTCCACAACAAAAAGAGATCAGGCTGTGCAAGGCTCTCTTACCTCTGCTATTTCCATATAACTCCTATATGTCACCATGAAGAAAGACATGCTGAATTACTCTCATTTGCTTTGTGTACACTTTCCCCTGGTCCTGCCAAACAGTTTTCCCCCAACACCTGTGAAGGATCTGTTGTTATGTGGCTCTTGCAGCTAACTCAGTGAGAATAAATTATGCTGCCCTTCTTCATGCCCACAGGACAGGAATTAAATCTGCAGCTCTTCTTTGGTTATTACTTTAATGAGGCCCTTTGTCACACAGAGCATGTGCCCAGGCATATGGCAGAGCCCCTGTCTCAGACTGAAGCCTGATTCTCTGCACACAAATCCGGCATGAAGACCTAGATGTACAGAGCTGTTGTGTTACACAGAAATTGGAGATCTAAATTTCTCTGTGGCTCTGGATTCAAACAAAATCCCCACAAAAACAACCTAAACAAGGCATAATTCACCCTTAGTTACCATCTGAAGTATTGTTAATTGTGATGTAATTTTTCTCTTCTGAATTCCCCACCCCTCTCCCTCTTCCATGCCCTGTGCACAAAGCAGCGGGAACACGCCTCTGCAGTGCAGGTGGTAACAAGAAGCAACAGCAAATTTTAATTAAGCAACCTGATTTGTTAGCTGTGTCCTAAGCATCTCACTGAATTCAACAGCAGAGCTCTCTACTCTCTTTACTGGAAAACAACAAAAAGTATCAAATTCCATTAATTGTTTGAAAATATTAGAAATTTAGTATTCTATATCCACAAGGAAAAGGCTGTGAAGGAAAGAATTGTAGGGAGGTTTACTGTAATTGCCGTGGCTGTCACTACGGTGAAACAAAACTGTCACACAGAGGAAGTTCAGCAGCACTAATGCTCCTTGGAGAACCTGCTGTGCCTTGTTTAACTCAGCATGAAGTGGTAGGAGAATGAACCTAGCATAGCCACTGGCACGAGGAGGAAGACGCCGGGCAATGTCCAGGACTCCAGTGCCTCATCAGCTGTGCAATATGAGTCATAACAGCCCTGAGTTTTACACCTGATAATCCAGAACCCAAAGAGCCACGCTGGAACCTCAAACAAACCAAAAGCACTGAGATTTCCTGCCCACAGCCTGTGTCAGAAGCTGAGAAGGGAGGAGGCACCCAGCCTCGGCTCCAGCCAGCTCCAGGGTCTTACCTGCAGAAGCAAACTCCTGCAAGGAACAGGCTTAACAGGTTTAGCAGCTGTCAACCAGAGCCTGGCCCAGAGAGCTGGCCTGCTGCTTCATCTCCAACCTGGTTTTCAGCTGTGGGAAAGTTGCCCTGAATGTAGAGATGTGTAGGGAGAGAGAGAGGAGTTCCTCCTCCTGTCCCTGTTTTGCTGCATTTCATTCAGGTACACTTGATGAGGCTGGCTGCTCTAAAAGATGGCACCCCTCATTTCCCTCCCCTCAAATGGATTCCCTGGACCTGGTCCTGCTGCCCTGGAAGCAGTTGAAGACAGCATTCTTTCCAATTGCAAAGAATGGGAAGGTCCTCTTTAAATTGGAAGGCAACAGTTGTATTCCATCCTGAATATAAAAGAACCAGCATTCACCAACACCCTCACCTCCCTAATCTTCTACAAATAACTTACCCACATAACCTGAGCAGTGGTTTAATGAGAGGGCAATGCAGATACTCACGGGACAACCAATGGGATCTTGGGAATCTTCTTGGCGACTTTGAAGATGCCTTTTTCCACGGCATTTCCTGTGAAGTACACGCCAGCCACGCTGGTCACCTGGTTCCCAGGGAATTCGAACAGCACCTTCTCCTTGCTGTGTTGACTCGCCCAGTACCAGGCTTGGCCTCCAATGAGCAGCCCTCCACCCGCTTTGACAAATTCCACAATGCCTTTGGCCTGGGAGCTGTCATAGGCATCCATACAGAACACCCCCATGGAGGGGCTGGGCCCTGCTCCTGCCTGCACTCGGGTGCCAGCCCCGAGCAGCACCTGGGACAGGGAATCCAGCTGAGGATGAACCCCAACCAGGGCCTCCGGGCAAGGCTTGAGCCACTCCACAGCATTTCTGAGGAACTGGGAGAATTTGGGGCCCTTCAGGATTCCTTCATGGGAAACAACCACCATCCGGCCCTTCCCATACTGTGAAACAGCGATCAGGACCTGCTTATGAGCGCTCAGGAGCACAGGGTAGGCATCCTCTCCAACGAGGAGCAGCTCACAGGGAACAAAACCTCCAGTGAAATCCCATGGCCCGACACCGTCCACTAACAGCTTGTAGGTGGCACAGGGTTTCATCTCCACGACACTCCTGTCTGGTGGAGAGAAGACCAAGAAAATCCATTACAGTAAAGCTCAGCTGTAACAACTCCATGGAGCAATTTTTTTTGTTGACTAGTAGGAACTCCAAACAAAGAGGAGCCAGATTTGTGGACACCACCTTTTCAGGGATTTGGTTTGTTTGTTTGTTTGCTTGCTTAGCTTCGTTATCACACTATTTACACATTTAAATAGAAGTGACAAGTATATCGCGATTAAGGAGACAGAGTGGCTATTTCAGCAAATTCTGCTATGCACCATGGAGGAAAACAGGGAAATAAAGGTATTCACTTTCCCATTAACAATTTATTTGAAGAGGGAGAGTGCCAGAGGCTCCCGGAAGTCTACTAGGAACTTGTATGGTAGAGGTGGTTTACACAGGAACAGTCAGAAAATGAAAAGACTGTATCAACACAATGCATAACGTAATTCAAGCATGCAGTTCACATTTTAGCTCTTAATTGGATACGTAGGGAGCTACATGCTGCTGCTGCAACATGGTATCCCAAGGTCGTACTTTTCTACCTCCATGTAGGCACTATAAGCCCGTGCTTAGTATTAGGAGGTGCTGTGAGCGGGTCGAGAGTCAGCAAAAATGATGGATGACCAGCTCCCCTGCAATAACTGTCAGTTTAAGGCACACAGCACCCAGCAGAGCAGGTCTGGGCACAGGAGATTCATGCCCTAGTTCCCTGATTCAAACTGCTTCACAATCTCAAGGAAATAATTTCCCTTTCCCATAGCTTTGTTTACTCTGTTTTCCCACCTGTGAAGTAAGGAGAGTGTACTGACCTCGACTGCCAAGCCCTCTGAAGTCTGTGAGTAACACGTGCTCTGTTAGGGCTCCCTCAGTTTAAAAGTTTGGCTCAGCCTCTCCCCGAAGTTGTCTTCTGCTGAGCTGGGGCAGCTGTGACTGTGCAAACAGGAAGGCTTTGAGGTATGAGAGTAAGACCCAGTCCCACCCAGTTTGTGTCGTTCAGGATTCAGAAGAGTGACTTTGAGCACAACACCTACGGCAAAGGAAGGAGCTGCTCTGAAGGGGTGTGGAGCTTTCCCTGACAGCATCCCGTGCCAACACCAGGCTTCACCAACACTTCATATTTGGCTACCCTAAAAGCAAACACTTGTCATCCAAACACAGGAAAATGGCACGTCCTGGAGAAGCTGCATCCTTGATCTGGATTTGTCACAAGCCCCAGGGTGCTTAGAAACAGCAACCTGATCTAGAATGACAGTATTGTTTATCCTCTCTGGTCATGCCTGGAAGCTCTGTTTTTCACCAAAACTATCATGGACTCCACTACTGTTTTGCATATGATTCATAAGTCAAAGCTGCTGATTAACATAGGATAACAACTACACTGCCCAGTAACCTAGTGCGTGATTGCTGGCTTAGTCTGAATCCCAGCTTTGTGTCCCTGGGTTTGAAGAAGCTCTACATGTAAAGGCAAATACAAGGTCTAAGTGCTTTAGGGTGTTTTACTATGAATCATGCAGCAAAGTAGTAACACAGCCTTGGAAAATACTGAAGGTTTCTTTGGTGGCTTCTGTGGATTCGATATTAATGTACCTATACTGACACACTGACCGTGGGGAAGGGGAGGGGAGAGGAAAAGCAGGTGGCTAGTTTAGGCACCTCATAGTAAATTATAGAATTACAGAACTACTGAATGGTTTGGGTTTGGAAGGGACTTTAAAGAACATATGGTTTCAAACCTTTTGCCATGGGCAGGGATACCTTGCAGTAGACCAAGTGCTCAAAGCCTCATCCAATCTGGCCTTGAACACTTTCAGGGATAGGGCATCCACAATTTCTCTGGGCAACCTGTGCCAGTGTTTCACCACTCTCAGTAGAAAACTTCTTCCTAAAATCTAATCTAAACCTGCCCTTTTTCAAGCCATTCCCCCTTGTCCTGCCACTACATGCCCTCTCAAACACTCCCTCTCCAGCTCTCTTGTAGCCCCCTTTAGGCACTGGAAGGGACTCTAAGATGTCCCTGGAGCCTTCTCCAGGCTGCACAACCCCAACTCTCTCAGTCTGTCTCCATAGCAGAGGTGCTGCAGCCCTCTGATCATCTTGGTGGCCTCCTCTGTTCCAAGAGGTCTGTGTTTTCCTTGTACTAGGAACCCCAGAGCTGCACGCAGCCCTCCAGGTGGGGTGTCATGAGGACAGAGCAGAGGGGCAGAATCCCCTCCCTTGCCCTGCTGCTCATGCTGCTCTGGATGGAGCCCAGGGCATGGTTGGTTTTCTGGGCTGTGAATGGACATTTTAGGTCATGGTGAACTTCTGGTCAAACTAACACCCTCAAGTCCTCCTTGGCAGGGCTGCTCTCAATTAATTCTCCACCAAGCCTATATTTGTGCTTGGGATTGTCCCTCAGCTATTCTACATGGGGACAACTCACAGGACTAAGTTTGATGTAAGCTCAGCAAACTTCTTAGCCCCCACCTTTCTTCTTATCACAGGATCTGAAAGCTAATGTCCTATGCTCTCGATCTAGGAACACTCCCGCTCCCTGGCATTTATCCAGGACAAGGTGTTGCTGTCTTGGAAAGGATTTTAACTCTCTTCACTGAAAGCAATTGTGACCATGTAACAGAATTCCCAATTCCTATGTAATCACAATTTCTCTATTTCAATTGTATTAAGCATTTCAAAGTCCAGAGCAGGAAAGAAGTGCACACCTTAGACCCAGAGCAGACACAACTACAGACGATCTCCTCTTTCTAGAGAGGAAGGAAGAAAACTCAGCAGGGACAGAGAACATACATGTCTAACAAGAATTGAAGGAAGCTGCAGAAGACTGAGCTGGCTGTCTCTCACATCAATTAGGAGGAAACAGCCACTAGACCTGGGCAGACAGAGAAGGAAGAGGAAGATCTTGGCTTCTAGCTGCCTTTCTTAACATGGAAGCAAAGTCTCCATGACACTGTCTCAAGACAAAGATTCTCAATTCCTTATCTTCCCTCCCGCTCCTTCCACCTCGCACCTCCAGGGAGTTCCCACTCCCTGCAGAGCTGAGAATATTGAGAGTAGGTATTGGAGCAATCACTTATAAACCCTGCCAGATGACTAATTCTCTCCTAGTTTTTCTTCTGTCTCGGGGAAAGGGACAAAAATGTAATGGGAAGGTAACTGGGTTTCATTAAATGCAGACTTAAGAGTCCATCATCTGCTGTCCAAAAGCCATCACACACAAAAGGCAAAAGAGATATGATGCAAAGGAAGGAATACACCTTGGTCCACACAGGAAGAGTATCTCTGAGACGGATGACCTGGGGGAGCTCTAAGGGTGAATATGGGAATAGATTTTGTGAGTTAAGTGCTCAGTCACTTTTTGGTGAGTCTTTAAGCTCCCTATAAAATATGGGAGGACCTCCATGAGTAAAAATTATGGGATTGTGCATTATCTGTGAAGTACAGGACAAAAGAGGCAAGACAAGCACTGAGGAGTCTCACCTGTTAAGGACACAGGCAGCCTAAGTGAGGGAGACACACCATTTCTAGGGATTTGGCTGTTCTTCCTTGTTAGGTTGGGCCCATGGGTTTTCCAATCTTTCCTCTCTTTCAGATTTGCAATCTAACTGTCTGCACTAACTAAGAATCAAGAATGCTGCAAAGTCTGCAAGCAGTAAGAAACTGGTGAACTCTTCTTGCTTCTTCTCATGTTTATCAACAAATTGAGCAAGGAGAGGAATGCTGATGTTTGGCATTTGCTGAAGAGACAAAAATACTTGTTTTCATTATGTCTATTCATCAGCAACAAGGTTTTAACTGAAAGAGGGTCGATTTGGACTTCATAAATTTGGCTATAAGGAAGAAATTTTTTATGGTGACAGTAGTGAGACACTATAATGGTCTTAACATCCAATCTGACCTTCCTCAGACAAAGCCAGAGAAAAGGGATGGAGAAGTGGGAGGAAGCCAAGCAAGAAAGCCTGCACGGGAAATACAAAAGTAGGAAAAAATGCCTTAAGAAAACCTTTCCAGAATTACATAATAAAAGTAAAAAAACCCAAAGTTAAATATGTCTAAAGGAAATAGAGCCAAAGAAAAAGTAGATTAGGTTGCAAATAAATGAGAACTCTAAAATTAGATCAAGATAGCAATTACCAAAGGAAGCTACTGTAGGTATTTATTTTTAACAGTGACAATACTAAGAGTTATTAGGAAACAGACTGAAAATTGATAAAGCCTTTTTAAAAAAAAAGGTTTTTTAGTAAAAGTGCAGCAGAATCAATCAGGCAATTTCCATGTGTAATTACTGTTATTGGCATTATTTTCATGTGGCACTTCACAGCAATAGATTACAAAACATTACAATTTTCAAGCCTAGTAAAATGTTGCTGTGGTTTAAGGAAAAAAACAACACAAATTGCCCATCCTTTCTGGTGGTGTTACCATGCACACATTAGGGTACACTCACTGGCTAATGGGACGCAAAGAAATAGAAAATCTCAATGTCAAAACATACATAAGTCCAGTAATCTTAATTGCTTTCAAGGCAAGAAGAGAATAAAATTAAAGCAGCTGATGAAACATGACCAGGTATGTTTAAATTAATTTTGCATTTGGAAAGGTAAATAACATCTTCATTATAATTCATTTTACTAAATTTCTATGAGTTGAAAGCAAGCCAATGAGCTATAATTGGTAAAGATAGGGATACACTGATCCAGAAGAGATGTCTATACAAACAAGTGCTGTTTAGTCTTTTTAAAAATCTATACCTGGGATCTTAAAAGAATAGCACATATTACATAAATGAAATCACCAAATTACAGAAATCAATGTACAGAAGCACAAATCATAATCTTACTAGATAATAATTTTTTAAAAATGAGACCTTGCCTAATTACAAGACCTACAGCTCATAATTTTAGAAAAGCATTGACATCTGTTGGTGAACACGGAGCAGAGCAGCTCGGAAATCCCCAGGAAATGCAGACAGAGCCCTTTTCCAGTCTGGCGCTGTAAGGGTTGAGTCTCATTTGCATGCTTGCTATGTAACAGCTCAGATCACTCCCTGTAAATGTTGCTCGGTTTTAAAGCACGGGATGAGAGAACACCACTGCTTTCGTTTGAAAAGGAGCAGAAAAGAGGTCTGATGGTCTTTGTGTGTGGGCCATGCCAATCTACCGCAGTCCGCAGTGATGTGGTCATGAATATGGAAAAACAACAACTTTATCCCTCCTGAAGTAAAAGGATGGCATGCAACTTGATTTGCTTGTTCTTCTGTTGGGGAGCAAGGGGAAGCAGGGATACCGGGACAGCTCATTGAAGCTGAGACTGAAGAACAGGCAGGGCATAACTCAGGTGATGGGCAGCTTAATAATCTATCACTGACATGTCACACAAAATAGTGTGTAGGGTTAGACTTCAATGGCAGCACTGCTTATTGGAACAAAAAAATGTGCAATTCCACAAACAGAGCATTGCTTCCTCCTTATCACTGTTATTTTTTATAATGCAGCAAGCAGAAATAATTAAAGCTATCCCTGATCTATTAAGTCACATTCTTTTCCAGCTCAGTATAAGTGTGACACTCCAACAGATGAGCATCTGGGGTTTCCTTGGGATTTCAACAGTTGTCGCTGCTCTCTCCGGGACGCGGCATAAAGAAGTCAGGAACACTCGTCTATATTGATATATTCCAACTGTTACTTTTATTCAAAGTCTCATGTTTTTTATACACATGGACTTAAGTATCATATTATTGGCTAAGAGCATTAACACCCTCTTGAACCTACTGGTTAATTAAGAATAACAACAAAGGTCCAACCTCTTTATGGAAATGCACAGCTGCACAGGTGTCTACATTCCTGAATTCTACAGATCTCAAAAACAACACCGCAAACCGTGAGAAAGCTTTCTCTCTGTCTCAAAACTGCAGTTAATACACCTGGGTTTTTCTGCTCAGGCCTTTAACAGCATCCACAAACAGTAACCAAACAATCCCTCAGAAGCAATGTATGCCAAGTAAAAAAAAAAAAAACAAAAAACCCCAACAAAACCTAACAAGTTTACTTAGCCGTTTTTTACAACCAATTAATGCTTTAAAGCCTTATTTCAAATAACTCTTGCCCATGGTGTAAGAGCTATCTTTTTAGTATTAGTTTCCCCAGAAAGGTCTTCACCACACTCAAGCCACGCTGGGTTGCATTTTGTATTCCCTGGCAGCTGACATCAGGGTGTCCCTGCTGATGTCTGGCTGTCTGTCCCCCTGCCAGCTGGTGGTCAGGGCCAGTCAATACAGAATGTGTGGGTTCTGCCTTTATTCCTTTCTCACACCCTATGCTCAGCCCTTTCAAGCCAATCATGCATGAACCCAGGGCTCTTGATGAGCGTGGTTTCAGTTCCTGTTCCAATCACAAATGAATAGTCAAGGTCATTCCTTTTTTGGTTATTCTGTTTGCCATTATCTCGAAATGTCATCTTTGAGCTTGCACAGACACGCATTCCTCACTTCTTTTCCCAGTTTCTGGGAGTCTGTGGTGCCAGCATGATCAACACAGCTGGGCAAGTGAACTTCCAGGCCACGAGTCATGGTGGGGCTTTGTTCAACCCACACTGCGCAGTGACTCCAGCCATGACATACCTGGGAAGCCAACCCTTTGATGGCACCTCAAAGGTCCTCGCTTCTTGATGGGCTTTAGGCCACCTCAAGTCCTGCCCTTGCCTGTGTAGGACCTGTTGATAAAGTAATGTTTGAGCTGTGTTGCCCTATGCCATCTTTTACGTTTTGTGTCCAAACCTTGTTACCTTTAGCAAGCCTTTACATAAACCTGTTCCTAAATCTAGCATGTTGCTGACCAGCTTTAGGTTGGCTTCATGTCCTGGGAGGCTGTTCCAGACTCTTGCTGGAATTTGTTGTTTTTTCAGGACATTTTACTGCTCAGAATATTCTCTGCTGCCTTAGGCAATCACTTGTCTTTCACTCTGCCTGAAAGCTATTAGCAAAATTTTCATTTTCTCTTCACCTAAGCGTACCCATGAAGTTCTGAAATCCTTCCTTTGTGTTTGCAATGTATCTTCTGGGAACAGCTTGACATGAGGCTCCTTTTCAACGCTGTGCTACTATTAGCAGGCCTTAAAAGAGGCTTAAAAAAGAGAGTGTTCTGACCTGCCTTCCCTCCATCCATACCCTACTGAAAGCATTATGGCATTGACATCACCCCAAACACTCAGTCTTTTTGCTGCTGTCTCTGCAGTTTTCCACAAAGCCCTGCACATACAGCCCTTCAGGGAGGCCCTCATACAGCCCTTCAGGGAGGCCCTCAAACGTATCTAAGCAGTCTTTGAAAAGTTACTAAGGAACATAGATTGTAATACTTGGGTCAAATTACTTAAGTAAGGGGCTTGCACTCCTACGTTGAAAACAGTGGGATAGCTGGAAATATGAGCTGTATAACATCTGTAAATGAACTCCACTAAAAGATCTTCTTTCCTTTCTTCTACTTATCACTTTATTAAACTTGGTTCTAGCATGTTTGGCAGTTGCAGATAATTTGGCACCAATTACACATACTGCAATTTTTAAATGCTGGATTATGAAGTACAAAATACGCAGCTGAAAAAGTACTAGTGCCAAACAGAAACTTCATTGCTAAACATAAGACAGAATGACCTGCAAAAATTACTTTAAACCAACATATAGTTAGTTTATTATTATAAAATTTAGATCTAAAAGGATGTCAGATTGAATTGAGAGCGTAAGAGAATTTATGTGCTAATGCTGACTGGAGATTGTAAATTTAGCATACAGACTCATTAGATACAGAATTATCTCCTGTGTTTTTGCTGTGCCTCTCCCAACAAGACCTGCTGGACCAGAACCTACTTAGATGCTTCTCTCCATGTTCCTCAGTGTGTCAGGGTTTAGAGTCTATACACAGAATGAGCTTTGTACCTCCTACAGATCTAATCTGCAATCAAATAACTTATCCATGTTAAATTGCAAATCGAGAGCAGCTAGAAGTTTCTAAATCAAATGCACACAGAAACCATCATCCTTTCCTTCTCTACCTTCTCCCTTCTTAGTCAGTTTGAAAGTATGTTTAAGTGGGGTTGAAAAGCGTGTCCTTTCTCAAAGGAAACCTGTAGGTTTTGCACTTTACCCCTTCCTGCTAGAGTAACTACAGGTTCTCCATTTTGGCTCTTCTGCTGCTACTTTCCTTTGGCACCGGCAGAGCCCACCTTAGGCTGCCGGAGTCGTTGTGCACCAGGCACAGACACAGCTTTCTCCTGGCACAGAGCAGCTCCGGTCAGGTCAGATGCAGCCTGTATCCTCACAGAGCAAGCTGCCACCACCGGGATCTGCACTCTTAAGTGCCGCGAGACGGCAATGCGGCTCAGAGAAGCGGCTCCGGGACTCTGCGCGCCCGCCTGCGAGCCTCCTGCCTTTCACCTTCGGTCTCCGCTTTTGTTACTGAAGGCTCAGGCATGACGCTGGACATGCAAGCGCGCCGGGCGCGCCGGGAGCGGGCGACTCTGCACCGCTCCCACTCCCCGGCGCTGCTCGGGAGCCGGCGGCGCGGAGCGGCGGGCGGAGCTGCGCTGCGCCAGCCCCGCGCCCAGCACCCCCCGGGAAAGCCGAGGCAGTGGGTGGGAAGGAAAGTTCAAGAATAGCCGGGAAAGGTGCCGCCCTATGCGAGGAGTGGGCAAAGCTGCGTGGCCGGGGGGCGGGTGTTCAAGGCATGCAGTGGAAGGTTGAGCCCATTTAACACTTTTGCTTTCGTTATTTATGGCGAAGATGATGGATACGGTTCTAGGCTGATTTTACGCTATTGGATTTTGCAAATGATTTGGCCAAAAGTTCCGTACCACCCGTGAGGCTTGTACAGATGTTGAACAGTCCAGAATTAGACTGGTCTGCTAATGCCTGCATATTTGCACTAACGATCTTCGTATTCAGAGGGAGCACCTATTTTTATTTGTGCATCCCCAAATACTCCAGCAGTAGGCTGATGCACAAAGCAGCGCTACTTTATCGGATGGGTACAGATGGGCAAGCCACAGAGCTTACACTCTGTGCCCTAATCATGTCCTTACCCTTCCTGGTCCTGCGTAACAAATCGTTTTTAAGCACATGGCTTCTAATGGGACCCCAACCAAGGGAAGCCCGAGCTCCCCGGTCTGAATACTCGCTGCCGCCACGGTGCTTCTGTGCCCGCTTGTACCACCTTTCCCGGGACCACCCAGTACCGCGTGGTGGGCAAAAAGAATTCAAGCCATGCATCTGCACAGAGCTGTTAAAACTGAGGGGTCAAGAGGGTTAGTTTTGTTGTAAGTGCCCTTCCCCAGGGCAGGAGGCAGCAGCTCCTCCTCGCTGCCGGACAGAGCGCCCCTGCATCACCAGCTAGAGGTGGCCGCACCTGCCCTGCAAGCTCAGGGCTGTAAAAAGCGCGTCCTCCCTCCTGTCATAAACACTCTCTTCTTCCTCTTCTCCTTCGCCCCCACGACCCCAGAGCATAACGCGGCCAGGCGGCTGCCTTACCCCCGCCCCGACAGCTACGGCCTCTCCGCCCCCGGGGGCCACGAGCACTTTCACCCCGGCCCCTGGCACGGCTGGGCGCTTTGCGGCAGCCCAGCGGCCGCTCTAGAAACTTCTCGGTCCCTCCCTCTCCCCTCCCCTTCCTCCTCCTCCTCGTCGACCAGGGGCCGGCGCTGCGGCGAAAGCAGGAGGGAAGAAGGAGGCGTGTGGCGCCCGCCCCCACCCGCGCTGCCCGGAGCCGCAGGCAGGCGCTATCCCAGCGCTCTCCCAGCCCCATCCCGCCGCTCACCGCAGCACCGAGCCCGTGAGGTGGCCCTTCCCTGCGCAGAGGTGGCAGCAGCGGGCGGCATGACGGCGGAGGAGATGAAAGCGGACGGGGCTCCCCTGGAAGGGGTGGACATTACTCCTAAGCAGGATGAAGGTGTCCTCAAGGTACCGGGCGGCTGTTCCCCATCCACACCCTCGGCGCTAGCTCGCGCCGGGTGGGAGCAGGGGCGGAAAGAGCGGGGGCATTCCTCTTGGCCTACAAGCGGGTGCTCCCCGGGCGCCCTGGCCCCACCGGGCCCACTGCGTGCCCCGCGGAGAAGGGGACAAGGCGGTCCCCGGGCGTCCAGGCAGGGCTGGCGCAGCGCGGGCGATTGAACAACAGCGGCGGGGAGCGCGGAGGGCGGGAGCGCGCCCCGGCTGCGCAAGCGCTGCCCGGCCGCCCGCGGGGGCTCCCCGCTCCTCCCGGCAGCTCCCCGCTTCTCCCGGCTCCCACCTCCCTGGCCGGGGCGAGCCGGAGGCCGGGCTGCCCGCCAGGAGAGCTCGAGGTCACGGAGGCGGGGGGTTGTGCGGGGAAAAGGCGCTTCTCGCTGCGTTCGGGTTTTCCCCCGCGGTTCGGGGGAAGATGCAAGAGGGCGAAGCGGGCTGGGCTCTCTGTCTGGCTCACAGGGCGAGTTTTGGGGGTCTGGGTCCACCCCCGCCCCCCCCAGCACGTGTGCCGGGCTGGGAATTAAAGATGGAGCCCCGGCAGGGCACGTGCGCTCGGTGCCCGTCCCCCCCGTGCCGCCCCTCGGGCCCCGAGCGCGGGCTCCGGGCAGCCCCCGGGCCCGAGGTGCGCGGTCCGGCGGCCGGAGCAGCGTGGCCGCCCCTCGGTGCCGCTGGGCGGGCGGCCGGACAGGTCCGTGGCGCGGCCCAGGCGGAGCGGCTGCTCTCCTTTGTACTGGGAAGGCAGGAGATAAGGGCAGCAGGATTTATACCGTGAGGGGGAGTTGCGCGAACTTCCTCTGTCAGACGTTGCCTATTTCCATATCTCTAGAAACTTCCTTAGGCTCTGCTAAAAACTTCAGCGATTATTTAGAAGCGTTATTCAACCGCAGTAAAATTTCGGAGTTACGGTGTTCAGAAGGCGACAGGGGCGCCACAGCAAAGGCAAAATTCTGGGTTTAACCTTTAGAGCCTTCTGAATTCTGGGTTCATTACCGAGGCGCTGTCTCCCATTCAGGAGGAGTATGCGGGAGCAGATTGAACATGTTTGCTTCTATATTCCTGCTTTCCCATGTTTCCTGCTAGCATGCTTAGGTGAGAATTTCTAGGTTTTGCATATAGTACGGTGTCAGGTCAGAGTTCTCATCTGCATGGCTACCCAGGTCTCCCGCAGCCCAGATCCCTTGAGCGTGGTAGAAGGCAGTGAGGGTCTGCCTGATTCATGCAGTACCTACTTTTTGATGATGGAGAAGCAGCAGGTGTTTTCTGGTTTTTGGTTGGGTCGGGTTTTTTGTGTTTGGTTTGGTTTGGTTTTGGTTTTTTTTACTTAATTTTTTTGAAGGAGGGGAGTAGAAAATACTAGCAAACGAACTGAGGTTGTGAAACTCACAAAAATTGCGATAGTGAATCGATAAGCAAAATGCTATAGAGGTCATGAAGTCCAGCCTTCACAGATTTTATTTTTCTCATAATTGCTGGAGTGCAAAATGGATCTATTGAAATCAAGGATCTAGCTCTGAACTAACCTGCATCAATTATGTACTGATATTGTTGCAGTGATTCCAGGAGTGTGTTTATTTGTTCATTAGCTTTATATCAGAACAGTATCCACAGTTTTTTACCTGATATTGCTGAATATGCTTCCACAAGTTCTAGAGTAAGTATTTAAGTTTAGAAATAAACCATTTGAAACTCTATATGAACTGAAAAATCCTGTTTCTCCATCTGAAAAGGAGATGTAAACCTTACAGAAAATAAGATTGCCATATTCAGAAGTGAAACTTCAGTCTCTTCAAAATGGAACAAATGCAAAAGAATAAATTGTATAAATAATGAAAATGAGGTATTTGTTACTTTATGATACCTTGGCATGACACTACAAGAATATGGCATTTGGTGAAGTTTAATAAATTTCTATTAAATGCAGTTAGTTTTTTAAAATTATTTCAGACTGGCTGCTTTAAAATGATAGTTTGCATCTGCTTGATGTAGGTATATATTTAAGCATTATGTAGGTTAGGTTGCTTACCTGATTCATGTGTTCTTCTCATACTTCTCTGTTTCCTTATGTCTGTGAGAGTGGTGCCTTGAACTTTTGCCTTCCTAGGGGAGACATCAGTAGATTAATTTTGTAATGCTCATAACTGCTGTGGTGCTGGTGCAGGATACAGGGATGGTGTGCTGTATGGGGGCAGGCATCCCTTTTCATGCTGAGCATCCTCTCCTTAGAAAACAGCAGTCAGGATTTCTTCTAGGTTTAGTTTGTTTGTGGTTTGGTTTTTAGTTTGTTTGTTTTGGGTTTTTTTGTTTTATGCTTTCAGTGAGGTGCTTTCGGCTTGTCTGACAGAAGCTGTTGATGATGAAGCTTTGGCTGTGGATAGAGGGTCCTGGCATTTCAGTTGTATAGTCAGTCGCAGGGATGATGGGAGGCCAGGTGGAGATTAACAGTGGTGGGTTGCAGGAAATTTGTGAAGGAGACTCCCAAAGGTCTGCATCCTTCACTGAAAAACAAGATTGATATAAAAACATGATATTTAAAGGAAGTATGCCTTGTAAGTGCCTTTGAATAGATGTTTATCTTCTATAACAGAATGTTTTCCAGGTGTCCATGATGAAAGCAAACAGGGTCCTCCATGGGTTCCCTTTTGCCTGGCTAAAATAATGCAGAACTTTGGCTTGGGGCTAGATAGTTTCAATCTGTACTGTGGAAAATTCAAATCTGAACTTCAGGAATCCTGTTATGGGCAAGGCCATACATCCTTGTGTATGAGATTTGTCGCTATTATTCTCTATTTATATAAACTTCAAATGAACATCAGAGAGATTGTCCCCACTTTCTGAGTAGTGTAGATCTATTTAATACGTGTCTTGCTGGGCAGGCTGGGGAACCTCCCGAAAAGAAAATCAAATCCTTGCAACTGTATGTGAGACAGGGGTGCTGGCCATCCATGTCAGAATTATGGGGAGACAAAATTGCTCCGATAAATAATTTTCAAGTGTTACTCTGTAGGCTGAGAGAACTAACCTGCTTATGGTGAGACTCTGCTAACGTTGGTTAAATTGCATGGTTTAACTCGATTTACATATTGGAATAGACTTCGTATGGAAAGAACCACTTCTTTCTCTTGTTTTAATGCTTTGCCTAGAATACTGAACTCGGGTGTGGTGATAGAGAGGTGATGAGGCAAATACTTGAATAAAGAAAAAAAAACCCTGCCTAATACTTCACCAGTGTAAGTTTCAAGAACATTTAAAATCTTGTAGAGGCAAGGTAAGTGACATGGCCTAGGATGGATGCAGAGATCTGTGAGCTGGTGCCAACTGTTGCGTATTAAATTCTTGTATCGCAGCACAGCCATCTTGAGGTTCTGCATTTGCAGCACTGCTAATCTGCAGAAAGAACAGCCAGTCCATTTCCAGGTGACTGAATGAAACCTGCAAATCCTTTGTCTACTGAAAGTGATAACACACGCTTCTAGGTATTTGTAGTTCATGTCCAGTGGGCACACTTGATTTCCATGATCTTAATGCTGATTACTGTTTTTCTCAGGTTGTCAAGAGAGAAGGCAGTGGGACAGAGTCTCCAATGATAGGTGATAAAGTGACTGTCCATTACACAGGATGGCTTCTTGATGGCACAAAATTTGACTCCAGTCTCGACAGAAAAGACAAATTCTCATTCGACTTGGGGAAAGGTAATATCTTGTGTTTAGTATTGATCAGTTTTGGTAATAATTGAGATGGGATTTCCTTGCATGTGTGGCTTTTCAAAGTTGCTACTTAAACTTGTTTTATTTTCTTAGAATGGCCCAGTCAGAATGCCTTGGAGATTTTTTCTGAATGAGAGAGCTGTGTAGGTCCTTGAGAGGCCTGCTGAAGAACTCACAGGCCTCAGACAAAGCACTCCAGGGGGGAGCAAATCTGTCCTGAAATGCAGAGATAAAGGGTAGTTAAATAGCCAGAATATGCATTTTGTTGGTTGGGGGTTTTTTTGGGGGGCAGACATCAGTTCAGGAGTGCCTAATTGGGACCAGATACTGGGACAGGATACACAGAGGCAGCTGTTCATGATGAAACATACTCTTTTTTCCACAAAGTTCCCAAATTAATCCAATTATGAATCTTTGAGTGGTGCATCGATTTGTTATCAAAATCTTCCATTTTTTGAAGATCTAAGCATCATTGTTCCAGCAAATCTTATTACTCAGTCTTGTATTCTTCCCTGGTAGTTCCTTATTTGCTGCTTTTTAAAAAATAGGTAATACCTCCATTTTCAAAAAGAGGTAAATTAATTGTACTGCAATTTGAGATGATATTAAGTGGACCTATTCATAGAAGACTAATAGAAATGCTGCTTGATGAGTCAAAAGGAGCAGCAATTAAGAGAGCTTGAGTAAGAGGATTTTGTTACAGCTTTTCCTCCCTTTCTGTTACAAATGTGTGTAACTTTTAGTTACCACTGATGCTGTTCTTTGCCAGCTGATAAAGTACAGACAGAAAAGGCTGTTGGTTTGGATTGTTTTCAAAACAGGAGCAGGCAATCTCTTACCCTAAGGCCTTCCTCTCGGAAGAGTTTATTGTTACTTCCTCACACTTGGGACTGTGCCAAGCACTTCAGTCTGTGTTCTCTTATTCCATGAAAAGAGTTGTTACACCTAGAATAAAGAAATGTTTGGGCCAAATTGGGGTCTCTGGGAAAATGTAGAATTTGATAGACTTAAAACCAGTGTACATAAATGAGTGAGCACAAGTTCTTCAGTATTTCTGCTGCCTTAGCTTTTGTATGCCAGCAGTGATGATGCTCAGTTTCAGCTGATCATGCTTTTCATGTGTGATTGGCATTTGACTTGTACAGGTGAGGTGATCAAAGCATGGGACATTGCTGTGGCCACTATGAAGATTGGTGAAATCTGTCGGATTACATGTAAACCAGAATATGCCTATGGCTCAGCTGGGAGCCCCCCAAAGATACCTCCCAATGCTACACTGATTTTTGAGGTAAGTGAGGATGGTCACTAAAACTGTATGCTTCAAAAAATGTGTGATGCAATATGTTTTCAAAACAGGATTGTTAACGAAAATAATACAGGCAGTTTTGGGTAGTGTGGACAAAGTTTGGCTGGCTGCTACTGCTCTCTGATGGCTTGGATTTCCTTCTTTTTGAATTTTTAAAACACTTGAATGATCTTCAGTGTTCAATTGTAGTTTTGCGGTTACGAAGTGCTTTGCAGCAGGAAGGTGCAGGTTTGGGAGGGCAGACTATTTCAGTGACAGACTGAAGTAGTTAAGAAAATGAAATCTTTAATCCACTTCATAACACTCAGAGTAATGATATGTTAAACCTTGTGAAGTTTTCAACAACAGGAAAAGCAGTTAATGCCCTCAGTAATACATTTTTTTGTACTTACTTATGTTTTCTTTACAACATTATTGTAATCTCTTATAAGCTGTTTCAGGGAGAAAAGAGGTAAGTGCCACATGTAAACTGCTGGAATACACCATTTTAACAGCCCTGCAAATGTGAGCTCTTTTCTGTCGAGCTGAGTGTTCTAGTCAGCCTTAAAGCACCATAAAACCGGTTTGGATTCAGGTTGCTGGTTCATTACCAAAGTCTCTCTGTGCTACACTGACCAATCTTGCCACCACAGATGAAGACTTGTGCACTCGCTTAGTCCCTGTGACAGACTCGGCAGTCTTGAGTTTGGCAGCTGGGTAACCCAGTTTGACAACTCACATGGCGAGCTGCTCTCCTGAGGATGAGCTGCCTGTCTTGGTGAGCATGGAGCCAGTTACCTTTGGTGTCTCTCAGCCTCACCAGGAGAGGAGAGAATTTTTCCCGCTGATCTTAAAAGTACTTTCCCCCCACATCTTCCCCCTCCTTCCCAAAAGGGGGTGGAAATAGCACCTGTCTCTTGTGTGTTATTTCGGAAGTGAGAATGGTTGCTCTGAATGCTGAGACTTGTGTTTGATTTTTCTGTGGAGGATGACATTAAAGCTTTTTCTGGAGCATACCCTGACAGTCTCAACAGGGTTTGGAGAGCATATATTTTTCTTACTGTTGAAACAGTTCAGTTTGCCAACAGTTGCTTCAAAATAAATTCTACCTGAGAGAAGGCAGACTCTTCTTTTTAAGTGTGATTTTTAAATATACTTAGCTTCAAAGCACTTAATGAGTGGAATGGAATCCTACAATTGGGGGCATAAGGAAAGTTTAAAAATTGATGATTGCTCTGAGATTGAATGTTTTATCTAATGTTCGTGAAAGGTAAAGTAATGGAGTAAAGACTGAAAGCCTGTTGAGATTTTTTTTTTTTTGGAAACAGTGAGCATCTGTTAAGAAGGGCAAATTATGCATAGAATCATTTAGGTTGGAAAAGACCTTTAAGACCATCGAGTCCAATCATAAATCTGACACTGCCAAGTCTATCAGTAAACCATTAACCCAAGTGGCACATCTACACCTAAATACCTCCAGGGAGGGTGACTCAACCACTTCTTTGCAGGGCAGCCTGGTCTAATGCTAATATCCATTCTAAGCCTCCTTTGGTGCACCTTGAGGCCATTTCTTCTTGTTCTGTCACTTGTTGCTTGGAAGAAGGGACTGATCCCATCTGCCTACGACCTCCTTTCAGGAAGTTGTAGAAAGTGAGAAGGTTCCCCCACCCAGACCTTCTTTATCTCCAGGCTGAACACCCCCAGCTCCCTCAGCGGCATCTCATAGGACTTGTGCTCCAGAACCTTCCCCAGCTTTGTTGCCCTTCTCTGGACATGCTGCAGCCCCTCAGTGTCCTTCTGAACTGAAAGGCCCAAAACTGAACACAGGACTTGAGGTGTGACCTTGCCAGTGCCCATTACAGAGGAGGGGGTGGGGACAATCACTGCCCTGCTTCTGCTGGCCACACTATTGCTGATACAGGCCAGGTGCCATTGGCCTTCACATAGTTGGATACTGAATTTTCTTTACATTTGGATAATGTATTTGCATTTTTTTTTCCCATGGACTTCTGAGTAATGGGATTAAAGACAGATTCTGTGTGGAAGGATTAAAAAAATATTGCTAGCAGATAGTGTCCACTAAGTGATGACAGCTTACTCACTTTGAGTACATCAAAATTAATACCATTATTTCTGAAAGATAGTATCATGTAGAGCTCTTCATGAACAGCATTTTCTTACACAGAAATCTGAAGTTACTTATGGCTTAGTTATATTGGATCAAACTACACATGCTGGAGTGCTGTGCGCTTCTATGCAGGTGATACCAGGTGTAATCAGGGCTGAGCTGATGATTGAAGTGCAAGCTAAAATCTCAAGGCCTTCCAGCTTGGCAGCACAGTGGAGCATTCTTAAGGGCTTAGCACTACTACAGAGGATGCATGTGGACAGCAGAAAGCAGAGAAGCTTTCATTGTCCTGCAACAAGAGGTAATAGCTGGCGTTGGGGTATAAAAGCAAGAACTGCAAGATGGGGTTTGTTCCATCAGACTACTACTGACTCCAACATAGTTACCCAGGGTACTCACTTCCCACTGGACTTCTCTTGATGCTGCCACTCTGGCCTCTCCTTTTTCTGGGTATGCTTTTAGATAAAAGTAGTGTTTCATTCATGAATATTCATACTCCGTAATGCCTGCCTGAGCAGTAATGTTGAAGGGGAGAGTGGAGAAACAAAAAGCATCAAAGCTGCCCATGATGGTTTTGTGCTTCCCTAACAAAATAGCTGGGGGCTCACTGGCTGCAGCAAGTAAGCAGTGCTGGGTGTGTCCTGATGAGGGGTGTGGGTTGGAACTTAGATCCAGAAAATTTTCCCAAGTTTTATTAGGTTAAAGTAGTTTCTTGCTATTATGACTCTCAACCAGCTAAAGTCTCTTTACGTTTCCATTTTTTTAGTTTTTCCTACGTTTACTTTTTATTACTTAACACTATATCAGCAGGGTTCTTTTGTAAGTGCCTATCACCATGTCAAAATTTTGTACAAATTGCCTTACAAAAGACCCTCTGAAACTTACATTAAGAGATTTTATACCTGTGTCGTCACATTAGCATTTCTTTATGACATGAGGTAATGCATGTCCTATGATTTGGATGTGGGGTTTTTTGATCTGGTGGTGATTTTGTGTTTTCTTCCTCGTGATTTCTTTTGCTGAGCAATATAAATAGGTTATTCCATAGAATAGTATTGTTCAGGCTGGGGGGGAAAAAAAAGGGGAGGTACACACCTGTAGGACCAGGAATGACTTGTTTCAGACTGACTGAAGAGAAAGACTGGAATATTATTTGTTCTAGATATCAGTTAAAATAAAAAGTGGAAGTACTGGTGGATATTCAATTCATTTTGCATTCCAGGTGTCTTAAGTCCAGTGTCAGGAACCTGCACCAGTGTTAGCTCTGAACTTTTTTTTCTTTAAAATTAGGTAGTGTGAACAATGCTGATTATAATGGCTTGGTTTTTTGTGCTGTTTTCCCTATTGGTTTATTCAAACAAAGGATAGGAATTTTTTTTTTCTTCACTTTATAGCAGCAGTGACAAATATCTTTTGTGATTAGACTGTTTTTCTATGTCATCGTGGTATTCCCACATGAAACTATGATTTACATTTACTTGGGAGGGCATGTGAAGATTCAGATATTCAGACTCTATACCTATCTCCTACATTAACACTAACTCTTAAATACCCTAAACAATTCATTGCAGCAGCAAGTTTAGATTAAGGTTTCAAAGATCTCTGGAGAACAAATTCTGTGAGTTACCAAACTGGTGTAAAAGAATAATAATAAAGAAAGAAATAATAAAGAAAAAAATACACGCAAGGCTTTTCTTCCCTCCACAGATAGAACTTTTTGAGTTCAAGGGCGAGGACCTCACTGATGAAGAAGATGGTGGCATCATCCGAAGGATCCGTAAAAAAGGGGAGGGCTACTCCAGGCCCAATGAGGATGCGCTTGTGGAGAGTAAGTGTGTTGTTAGACAAATAGTGAGTGGGCTTGCTGTGTGGGACAGCTGAACCTTTTCACAATCTACCACTGCGTGTCCTGAGGGAGAGGAATATGTGGCTTCTCTTTTCTGTACCAAGTAACTTAACAACCTAGAGTAAGCTTTCCTTCTCCTGTTTCTAGCAAGGTTTACATTTTCTAGCAGCAACTGTGTTTTCTGGTGATACTGAATCTGTTGAAGTGCTTATCTGATCACAGAAGGTGATAGAGTCTCATGAAGTATTTCCATGTGCTAAGGAACAGGAGGGGAGGTCATTCTGGCACTTGTTGTCAGAGTGGAAAAAAAAAAAACACTTAAATGAAAAAAAAAGGGGAGGGGGTTGTTAAATTTAACAGCAGAAGTTCTGTTTGCTGCCAGTAGCCACCATGCCATAGGTAGGTCCTAAAAGAGAAAAGACTGTTAAGAAGGAGGCTTTGGCACTTTATGTGCTGCCTGCCTGTATAGAACTCCCTGGGTACCTGTCCGTAGCCATACATAGATACCTTCTGATTTCCCTCTCTGTTGTTCTGGTTTTTGTTACCAGTCCAGTTTGAAGGCCGACACGGAGATCGTGTTTTTGACAAGCGGGAATTGCGGTTTGAGATTGGAGAAGGTGAAAACTTCGATATTCCTCATGGGCTGGAGAAAGCAATTCAAAAAATGGAGAAATCAGAGGAATCTGTGTTCTATCTCAAACCCAGGTATGCTGTTTCTGGTCTTTGATGCTGGAAGGGCTTATACTGATAATCTAGTAAGAAAATGTTTCATTATAATGCCTTTCAGCTTTTTTTAGTGCTGTGCTAAAAACTTGTATCAGCCCCAAAAAATGGATGTATGGGAAGGATCAAGTTAAGATTGCTTTGCCACTTCATAGTGAAGCAGTAGCACTCCAGAAAAAATTTACTTAAATCTCAGTAATGTTGACCTCTGAATATTTAAAAAATGTTGTTCTCTAACTTAGATTTTTGTGATCCCTCCTCATGACTGCTTACTGTAAAGCAGTGCATGTATAGACTTGGATATAGGTAGAATTTCCTCTTTAGAGTGAGAACACATCTGAAACACGTGGAGTTGTACAGATTGTTTTCATCAAACTTTAATTTATTTCAGTTTTTATTGAGTTTTTTTTGAAACTGGAACTGAGCCTGATGGGAGCAGAAAAGCAAAGCAATCTGATCTGGAGGGTTTTCCTGCTAATATGCAGCTTCTTATTGGAGTTGCGTTGCAGGACCTTTCTGGAGGCATTTCCTGTTTATCAGCTGATTAGCTGTTTGTTAAGTGTACAGCTGCTCACTTAATCTTGGTATTTATTGTATTTGCTTTTCTAAGAATAGAGCTAAAATACAGGTGCTCTGAAGGCAACACTCAGTTTCAGACCATGAATATAAAATATGATAGGTATAATTTGAAAGTTGGTTGTTTTGGTTTGGCTTTTTTTTTTCTTTTGATGGAGAGAGAACTTGCTTTTCCTTAAAGTAAACTAAAAAACAATAAAATAATAGGAGTTGATAAGAGATTAATGAAGTCAACACTAGGTTTCTCTTATTTTCTCCTACCTTGTACTTGTTAATTTTAGGATTGTACCCCAGGAGTCTTCAAGCCTATGTCTTGTAACAGTGATTTATGGGCATCCTTAATTTGCATGGAGATTTTGTCTCCATCTTCCTATGTGGCAAATATAGCTGGATGGATAGTTTTGAACTCTCTTCTTTGTAATGTTTGTTTCTCCCTCCCCACCCCCATTTTACAGCTATGGTTTTGGAAGTGCTGGGAATGAGAAATTTAAGATCCCTCCAGATGCAGAGCTGCAGTATGAAGTGAAACTCAAAAGCTTTGAAAAGGTGGGAACAAGAGATGAAATCCCAAAGAGATATGGGGGTGGGGGAAGAAGTGTGAGTACAGCTTAAACGATGACAATGGAATCCTTGAATGGTGATGTGAAACAGGGCAGCCACTGTTGCCAGAGATGATGGTGACATGCTGTGGGAGCTCTTGGCTGAAATGATCCTTATTCTTCTTGTATCCCTGTCTGTTGCCATCTTTGGTGCTCTAGGCCAGTTTCTATTAGCAGTGCAGAGCTCTACTTTGCCAAACTTATCTCTACCATGCTATTTGTTAGTGGGAAACAACGTAGCCAGTTGATTTCCCTAGAAGTTGACTTGAACTGTTCCTGTTTGGGTAGGCTAAGGAGTCCTGGGAAATGAACACAGATGAGAAGCTGGAACAGAGCTGCATTGTGAAGGAGAGAGGCACTCAGTACTTCAAGGTAAGTTACAGTCCCCAAGAAATAATAGCATTTCTTAGTCCATGTCATAAGTTGATAATGGTGATTGCAGCTTCTGTCATTTCTGAATGGTGCTCATGATAGTCTGTGAGATTTTACAGGGAGAACTGGAGGGAAATGTCTTAAAAAAAAGAGAAACTCAGTTGGATTATGTAAAGAACTAACTCTGCAGGGACCTTTCCGTTACAGCTATTTTCTGTATCTACAGATAACACTGTGGGGTGTACAGTATTTCAGTTCCTGCTGTGGGACAGTGTTATGAATGAACATTCATAGTGTTATGAATGAACATTCATAGTGTTATGAATGAACATTCATTTCATTTTGAGTAGAGATGTGTGGAGAAGCTGCTTAGAGCAATTTGACCTGCTAAAGGAGAAGTTCCCTATTATCTTTGTATTGCGTTTTGAGATTGCCCCATCTTCCCTTATTTTTGCATCAAAAGTTGAATATAAGGTAGGAGTTCAGTGAAGTATCAATGCTGTCATATACCCCTAGCTCTAGTGGGGAACCAGTTAAGTATTCCTAAAGATTTTCTGATGCTGTGTGGGAATGGCTCTCAGAAGTAGTATATTTTCGATGATAGAAGTTGCTTTTGCAAATGAGGTTTGTTTAGCTCTGTTGCTCAAGGCAGGCAAAAGGGATGAGAGGGAGATAAAAGTTACTGTGATAAGCTGTGTGATAATTGACCTGCCTTGTTTACAGGAGGGGAAATACAAGCGGGCAGCGTTACAGTATAAGAAGATTGTGTCATGGCTGGAGCATGAGTCGGGACTCTCTGAGGAGGAGGAATCTAAAGCCAAAAGCCTGAGGCTTGCTGCCCACCTTAATCTAGCTATGTGCCATCTCAAGCTAAAGGAATACTCCCAGGCTTTGGAGAACTGCAACAAGGTAGTAGGAGTTTGTTTATTCTTAAACTGCACAAGCAGTCTGACAGTTTATCTCTTGCTTTAAGAATTTTAGGGACAACCAGCCATGTGGTCTTTCTTACCAGCTGGCATTTGGATAGTATGGAGTTTTTAGTACAGTAAAAACATCCTACAGATTATTTTCGTAATTAGTGCCCTTTGAACATCTTTTGCTAACTTGCTGCTGCACTGAGAGTATTCACGTATTTAGAAATAAGAAACACTTGAGATGTGGTAAAGGTAGTCATGTTGACAAAGGTCTTTCAAAGGGCAGGATTAGTCCCTGACTAAATCTAAGACTTACTGGTTCTCTTGTCAGATAGCCTAGTATATTCATTCCTCTTTGTACTTAATTCTACTGTATTCTACTCACTTCATTAATAAGCCCTGACAAGAATCTTATGTCTACATGAGAAGGTACAGTTCCTGGCAATCTCTGGTGTTCTGACTGCATGTAATTTTTGTAAAAGAAAAATAATTCCTGAATGTGATTTGGTTTTGGTTTTTTTGAATGCAGGCACTTGAATTGGATAGCAACAATGAAAAAGGCCTCTTCAGGCGTGGAGAAGCTCACTTGGCCGTCAATGACTTTGAGCTGGCCCGAGCAGATTTCCAGAAAGTGATACGACTTTATCCAAGTAACAAAGCTGCCAAAGTGCAACTGGTGACTTGTCAGCAAAAAATACGGGAGCAGCATGAGAAGGAGAAAAAGATGTATGCCAACATGTTCCAAAGGCTCGCAGACAAAGACATAAAGGTAAGTGGCACTACTCTGAAGATTACAGGAGGTGGTGTCATGTTAGACAAGGAACAGTGGTTTAGGTGCTCAGCCTGCTTCTTATTACAGATAATTGTAGCAAGAGAACACTCAAGTGTTCACTCCTTTGGGGAGCAGGGATGGAACTCAAAATACCAACAGTCAAAATTACTAGGCCATCTTGTTTGAACAGGAAAACGAAGAGTACCAACCATTGCACAGAAAGCTTTTACCTATTTCAACTGAATTTGCAACAGACCAGTGTTAATCAGAAAGCAGCTGAAGTGATGAGATGCAAACATGACAGTGTTCCAGAACTGAAAAAAGCACCTATTCCTCTGTAACCTGTTGCAAAGAACAGGCTGTTCTGGTGTCTGGGGGGCCCATGTAGTGAGAACTTGTCTCTCATACAGAGGATGCTGAGCACCATCTTGCTTCCCAGAGAGGCATTAGGATGTGATTGATGGTCTCCATTTCAAATGTCACAGATGGATTATGAACTGTCAGAAGATTCATTATTCTGCTGTATGGATGGTTTTCCTAATAAGCTTTCACTAGAATTTTGGTAAACACTAGTTTAGTTAATAATGGCAGTATGTGAATACAGGTTATAACAAGATTGTATCAGCTAGCAAGAAACATTCCAGGTTACTGGTGAGAGTCACATATCCTAAGAAGAAACATTCTGGTTCTTTTCCTTAAATCTAATGGTCTAGAAGATAGACCTGTAACTTCTCAGATAAATCTGGGATTTATATCAGACTCGAATTTCCTCAGGGGAGTAAAGAAGCTTTTATCTTGTGAGGTTATTTTCACCTTTCCAGAATATGCATGGAGAATATAAAAAAAATGTCAGATACTGGTACATTAATTTCCTTTGGTTAACTGTGTCATTGAGTCTTTCCAGAGGCATGGTGTCCTCAGATGAGTGTATCCTGACAGTTCAGCCATTTCAGACTGTCAGCTGACAATTTCCTACATGAAATACTTTACTCTCTCTCTTCATTTTTTGGCTAAAGCATATCAGCAGTCCTTGCTTATTGGAGCTTGAAAGAAAGTATTCTGTCTTTCTAGACATTGTGATGTAAAGCCACTCAGTACCTTAATTTTGGTAGGCTTTAATAAAACTCAGAAAGATAAAGATACAGCAACTAAACTAGAATTATTTCACTGTTAGGCACCTTCACTTTTGAAATGGCAGGATTTAATTGCCAGCTGTCAAGCTCTGTTGTGAAGGGTCCTTTCAGCTAGCACAGCTGCTGGGAATTTGACTTCCTCCACTAGGTGTGGGACACAGGAAGATCTGTTGAGATCAGAAGAGTGGATTGCTGAAACAAGCTATACCCACTAAAAGTACAAAAGCCTTCGTGCTTTCTTCAGCTCCTGAGACATAATTGGTAGAGTAACATTCTTGGCAAAAGGCAGACTCATAGTTTTTGCACGGCAGACTGTTTGGGATATTGGAAAAATATGGCTTTTAGTTCCAATTTCCCTATCTGCTTGGGCTAGAATCAGTTTAAAGTTGTAGAATCCTTTAGGTTGGACTCCAACCAAATGTAAATGAAAAGTTATTGTTTGGCATCTAACGCTGGACACAGGATTTGAGGTGTGGCCTCACCATTGCCAAGCACAGGCAATGTACTCCCTGGACCAATCTTGAGGTAGTTTTCTTGTAAGAAAAGCTTGTTTTCCTGTTACTGCATTTATAGTGCTGCTTTACTCTAGCTCCACAGTGTCTATTAGTGGTGCTGTAGTAGAAGTTCAAAATTCTGGAGAAGAAAATTTGTTTACTAAATATCTTCTGATTGCTAAGAAGGTAGCTTGGACTGAAGTTCTGATATTCTTCACAGTCTGTTAAATTCAGCAGCCACTCTTGCATCAGTAGTTCATCAGTTTTTCTGTTGCCACCAAGTTAGTGTCAGATTTTAAGGATTCTGCCCCTTTTCCCCCTCCAATTCCCTTCTCCCAGCATTGCATGCATAAGATTTTGCTTGTTTTTATCTGGTTCTAAGATCACCATAAAACAGATGGTTCAAGATGCCAGGCTGACAGCTGGAATAGCAATTTCATTGCACTAGGTTTTGAAATGAGCAAGCCAAGACATTTTTACCTCCCTTTACTGTGTTTGAAAATTATTGCAAGGTCAGGATGTGCTGGTTATGTCCTATTGTAAAAGCTGACCTTGGACCACTACCTCATGGCTCTCTGCCTTCCACACCTTTTTATGAAAGATGCACAGGGAGAGGGCTTTAGAGCAGCCACATTGTCAGATCCTCTTTTCTGCCAGCTAAACTCTTGCACAGGATATCCAAATCACTGTTGTGAGTTGAAGTCTCTCTTCACAACACTAGTTGTCCAACGAAGCTGTTTCTTCTCATGCTGAGTGCAAGTGTGCCTCATACAAGTTGGGTCGGAGTAGGCCATGGGAATGGGTGAAAATGTATGACATGGGTATTGAAGCAGGGCAAAAGCAGTTCCTGCAGAAGCTTTGTAAATGAATTTTAGTTAGAAGACTTCCCTGGGAGAGTGTTGTGTGGCAAATGGGTGCAGGCCACATTAAGAATCATAACCACCTAATACCAGTATTATATTTCCACCCCCTCTACACTGCTTCTGGTTTCTCAGATGCATGAAAATTTTTGGTTTCTCTTGGCTGAAGATCCTAATATCTTCCATCAGTCTTGCAGGGTAGACTAGTTTTTCAAGTAATAAGAATGAAACAGTGTTTGTGCTAGCAATTTTGTCTAACAAATTAATAAATTTTCTTTGTCTCTCTATTTAGTCATCTGCTACTCTTCAGACAAGCCACACTGAAGATGCAGAAATGAAAGATGCGCAGAATGGAGTTGAAGATAAATCAGAAGTTGAAGCAGAAGCATAAAAACAAACCCTATTCCATTAGTTTTGTAAATGAAAGAATTTCCAGTGAATTAGACCTTTATTTTTCTACCTGGTTGGATAGTGGCTTCAAGGGAGCAGAGGCTGAAGCCACCATGCCACAGTCAGTTACAGCTTTATGTGGCTGTTCAAGAAGCTGAGTGGCAGCATAAATCTGGTTTAATCCTAGTGACTTTATTTATTCATTCAGCCTCTGTTACTGTTTGGGTTCTGTCTGGATTTACTCTGCTTGGTTTATTTGCGTTTTCGTAGAATGGCTTGAGTTGGAAGGGACCTCAAAGATCTAGTTCCAACCCCCCTGCCATGGACAGGGACACCCTTCACTAGACCAGGTTGCTCAGAGCTCCATCCAGCCTGGCCTTAGATGCTTCCAGGGATGGAGCATCTACAGCTTCTCTGGGCAGCCTGTTCCAGTGCCTCACCACCCACACCATAAGGAATTCCTTCCTAATACCTAATCTTAACCTGCCCTCTTTCAGTGTGAAGCCATTACCCCTTGTGCTGTCACTGCTTGCCCTTGTAAATAGTCTCTCTCCATGTTTCTTGTAGGTACCCTTGAGGTACTGGAAGGCCACAATTTAGTCACCCCAAAGCCTTCGTTTTTCCAGGCTGAACAATCCCAGTTCTCTCAGCCTTTTCTCATAAGGAGAGGTGCTTCATCCCTCTCATCATCTTGGTGGGCCTCTTGGACTTGCTCCAGCAGGTCGATGTCCTTCCTGTGCTGAGGACCCCAGAGCTGGATGCAGTGTTCCAGGTGGGGTCTCACCAGAGTAGAGGTGAATCCCCTCCCTCACCCTGCTGCCCACACTGCTTTGAATGCAGCCCAGGTTACAATTGACCTTCTGGGCTGTGAATGCACATTGCCAGCTCATGTCCAGCCTCTCATCCAACTGCACCCCCAAAGCCTTCTTGGCAGGGCTGCTCTCGATCTGTTTGTCCCCCAGCCTTCATTGATACCAGGAGTTGCCCCAACCCAGGTGCAGCACCTTGCACTTGGCGTTATTAAAGCCTCATGAATTTCACATGGGCTCACTTCTCAGGCTTGTCCAGGTCCCTCTGAGTGGCATCCTGTCCTTCAGGTGTGTCAACTGGACCACTCAGCTTGGTGTCATCTGCTGATTTTGCGGAGGGTGCACTCTACCCCTTCATCCATGTCATTAATAAGGATGATAGTAACACTGGTCCCAGTATGGACCCCTGAGGGACACCACTTGTCACTGATGTCCATCAGGACACTAAGCTGTTGACCACTAGCCTGTAGATGTGACCATCCAACCACTTTCTCACCCATCGAACAGTCCACCCATTGAGTCCATCTCTCTCCAATTTAGAGAGAAGGATGTTGTGGGGAACTGTGTCTAAGGCAGAATATTACACAAATGGAGGTAAATGACAACTGTAGCCCTTCCCTTGTCCACTAGTGGAGTCACTCCATCATTGAAGGCCACTAGGCTGGTCAGACAGGACTTGCCCTTGGTGAAGCTGTGCTGGCTGTCCCCAGTCACCTCCCTGTCCTCCATGTGCCTTAGCATAGCATCTAGGAGGATCTGTTCCATGATCTTCCCAGGCACAGAGCTGAGGCTGACAGGTCGATAGTCCCCATTTTGTCATTGGTGTTTGTTTCTTTCTGGTTCCAGTTTACTTTAATCCCAGGTTCTGCTTTCTAAATTTATTTCCTTGGTTTGCTTCAAGTAATCAGCTTTTTCCAGGAGTCCTCACATAAGACTTATTAAGAACAAATTGGCGCTCCCAGTTCTTCTGCCTTCAGCTTGCCCTCTTTCCCCCTGTTCAGTAGGGAGTCCCTTCCACTAAGTATTGTAACCTTTCTTGTATGCCTCCTCTTTGCAAATTGCTGAAGGTGCATACTGTGAAGTCACAGCTTAAGTAATAAAGCTCCAGTTAAACTCAAGAAAACTGAACTTTTTGTGGGGTTTTATTGGATTTTGCCCAGAGTCAAGAGAATTTACTGTCCTTTGGTCACTCGGTGTTTTCTTGTTCACATAGCCAGTGTTCTGATTATTTTATGTTGTTCGTTCATTACCATAGAAAATTCCCACAATATTTGATACAGTATTTACCCACATATTTGCAAAAGGGTAAAATTATGTTGCTGGAAACGGCAAAAAGCAAGTCTGTAACCTATGCATAGAGCTTATTATATGTTCCTATTGCTACCTTCCTCATCACCTACCACATTGTAAAACTGGACCAGAGGAAAAAAAAAAAAACCTGAAAGTGACTGCTTTTGTAAAGAAAGTAAGTGATAATGGCTTCCATATTGCAAATACTTCTAATGAACTCCAGACTCCTGAGTGATTCTAATGTCTGCTTACCCAGATCTCACAAGAAAGCTATTACTCAGTATTCTGCTTCTTTCTGCAGTTTGTGTGTCTTGTTTGGGGGTGGATGTGCTTCTGAATTTTGTGGGTGCTTTTGGTTGGGGTGGGCTTTTTTGTTTGTCTGAAGGCATGGAACATAGTATGCAAACTCAGCTGTTGTTTATCCTATCATGTGGTGTTAAATTCAGCATCTCCAGTGTCCTATTCTGAAACAGGGGCAGAAGGGGCATTTTTTTTTTTTTGCCTGCTCTGCAGAAGAAGGGTAGAAAATCTGTTTCTCTCAGATTAAAATAAATTGACTTCTTTTATGGTAATAAAGATGTCTTTGCATGGCATGCCAGGGGCTGGAATTGTGTGTATGTTGCAGAGAGTGTCCCTGTTTTAACATGTAATACAACTTGAATTCCCAGTCTCCATTGGTGAAACGAAAGTACTGTATAAGCACTTGGGTTCTTCCGGGCTGGGGCAGTGCCAGTAGCTGTCCTGCAGCAGTGCTAGTCCAGCTCGGGCCCCGGAACTGTCACCAAAGTGGTGTCAGGGCTGCTTGGAGTGCTGCCCTGCCCCTGGGCCCCAGGCACCGAATTCAGCACCTGCTGCTGGGTTGGAGCTCGGTTAGGGAGCTGCAGTGCTCTGAACCTCGTGGGGTGGGGTGGGATAGGACACAGGCTTGGGAGGCCACTTTGCTTAAGGATGATGCTGATTTCATTTGCCTAATAAAGCCGTAGGGTTGCCAGGTAATGGTGATTTTCATGAGCTCTGACTATAGTAACTGCCCCGTGTATGTGAAAAACTTGTACCAAAGCACTACCACCTCTTGTGGGAAACAACACTGTGAATGTCAGCTGGAGTTAGAAGAAGGGATTTATAGACGTAGAAAAACAGTTAAGGGGGAGAGGAATGCCAAGCCAGAGTACTTTTTCTTCAGCAAGTAAATACCTTGATTTGTTGCTAATTATTACTGGAAATAGAAGCCTCTGTGGCTGAAACTGTTTTTGCTGCTAAAGCATAGGGCCAAGTCCTAATGATACATTTGTAATTGTTGAACAACAGTTTTCAAAAATCTCCCACAGGCATGATAGTTGTACATGTTTCTGAAAGCAAAAAGTGAGATGATTTCTGTGGCACATCTAAAAAAGTCTCGTCAATGGTGCATCTATTGTTAAGTGTGAGCAGTCTTGAAAGTACCTCTGTGCCCTTGTTGTTACTACATAAACTATGAAATGTTTGATAATGTAAATCTATTAAGGATACTAAACGTGCCCTGTTCAGGCAGCTGAAACGATGTTCCGTGCTGTCTTTAGAAATGGGTCTGGTCGCCGGCAGAAGGTGGCATACTGGTGTTTATAAGTGAGGTCATGCATGTAAACTTCAACTATAAACTTCGTTATGTATGTCCTTATAGAGAAAAAAAAAATGCTTAAAATAAACAGCTACAGTACTGACTTTGTAAACCACACCCGCCT
>WEKY01005623.1:54321-104889 GCA_013390045.1 Picathartes gymnocephalus
TGGGGACACAGGCGGGGCTTGGCGGGAGCCTGAGCGGTGTGAGGGACGCGGGGCTTTGGTCAGAAACCCCCTCGGAGTTCCCCTGTAAAGGGAATGTTTGCTGGGCTGCAGCTGGTCAGAGCTTCCCTCGCCATTACGGGTGCCGGTCACCCTTGGTGTGGCCTGGGTGGTGCTGAGCCAGAGGGGAGCTTAACTTTTGCTTAACAGACACTCACCTGTCACAGTGATGGGGCTGTAGGGGTGCTTTGCTGAGCACAGCAGATCACAAACAGAGTAGAGCCACGTCTCGGTGTCTCTTGACCCGTGTGATGGATGGATGTGCATTGGGAGTGTTGCTCTCAGCCCCAGAAATGGTTGGTTTTGATTTGTCTGTAACTAGGAAGAGGTTCTTCTCCTCAACAGTCAAGTTTTTTTTTTTACAGCTTTATCCTGAAACTGTCGTGGCTAGCAATGCAGTAGACGATTAAAGAGATTGCCCATAAAAAGTTATGTTCTGTAGGGTAAGGTATGCAGTGAGTTATGAAATGCACACCATTTAAATACACAGAGGCGTAAAGCAGGAGATGGGATAATGGGAGTAGGCTCATCAGCATGGGTGGTTAGTGATTTTTAGAAATCTTTACAGAAATAATCACCTTTCTGAAATCCTTTTACCCCTTCAGCAGTGAGACTGAACATCTTGTGTAAATCTGTTGTAAGTGTTCTTGCACTCTTTTCCTGGATGGTTATATTTTTGTCATTGCCATAATCTTCCTCAGGTGATTCAAGTCAATCTAGATTGAAGAATGGAAGATGGAGCAATGATGTCTATTCTAACATCCAAGCAGGATCTTAAAACAGTCAGTGGCATGGCTCTGAAACAGGGAGTGAAGAAGCAGTGGGTAATGAGATGTTGCTCTAAGGAGCCATTCTCCATCTCTTTTATCTGCAAGAATAAAATTAGGGCTTTTGTATTTTCCCAGACCTTCCATTTTGATTCAAGATTGTCTCTTCAACTCATTTTGCTACTTCTTCCCACAGAGTGAATTTTTAGATATGAATTCTGAAATTTTTGCTGTTGAAGGAATACTGTTAATGTAATCGTGGATTTCTTCCTACTAACCGAATTTGCTTGTACAGCTGAATGAACTCGTGGTGGGAGACACCAATGGAAAGCTCTATGTTTACAAGAATGATGACTGCAAGCCCTGGGCTGTGCGATCTTGCCAAGGAATGGTCAGTTCTTGACAAAACTTCTAAATGATTAGGTCTTTGGGTGTATGTGCAGCCAGCTATCTTTGTCCTTTGGCTAGGAATACGTAGGCTGGAGAGGAATGGCAGCCAGAACTGCTTCTAATGTCTTTCATGTAATTAAAGACCCTGCTTTTGCCCACAGCCCCATGGGCTGGAAGTGATGAGCAAATTAATGGACAAACATAGAGACTGGGCTTCTGTCCCACCTTTACCCTGCTCTGTGCCCTGTGGGTTTTGCCCCAGGGCTCTGGCTAGTTGTGCTTTTATCCCTTGACTTTGCTCTCCTTGTCCTTCCAAAGGCTGTTTGGAGTTCAAGAGTTGCTTTATGTGAGAGGAGGGGGTAAGGGCAGAGGTTTATCCCAGGGTGCTGGGTTGGGTTGCCTTCTCTAATGGATGGCCTTGTTTTGTTTTGCAGCTCACATGTGTCGGTGTGGGAGATGTGTGCAATAAAGGAAAGGTGAGAGCAGCCAAACTCTTCCCAGCTGTGTCTGTAGGGCTGGTGGGAGGTGTTCAGGAGATTAGGGTCATGTCATGTGCTGAGTGTGGAGGAGAACGGATTGCAGGGGCTGTCTCTCCAGGATCTGCCTTTGCTCAGAGTTTTAGCACTACTATTTTTAAACTGTTCCTCTGTTTATATGTAACTGGTATCTTTCTGTGAGCTTTATGTAGGTTTCAGAGAGCAAGGAAATCCATCCTATCTTCAGAGAGCACTTTTGATTTCCATGTGCCCTTGTGAGAGCACCACAAGGCTTTTGTGGTTTGAGGGTTGCTCCTTTTGCTCAGTGGCTTTTGCCTTTCTTGGGCTGATGTCTGCTGTGGGCCATGGTCCTTCTGCCACTTGGCCGTGTGCATTTAAGGTCATTTAAACAAGACTGAGACACAGAATAGTCTGGACTTCCAAGCAGATTCCACTGGGTCTACTGTGACTCCTTTTGTTGGATTGCTGTTTCTGGGGGTTTAGCCAGAACCAATGAGTCCAAAGGTCCCAGTTTAACACCCTGCCCAAAATACTGTAGCTGTGTTTCCTCCAGCAGGGAGCAGAGCCGACATGGCCATTCAGAGAGCCATGCATTGTTTGAGGATTGCACACATATCAGCTTGATACGCTAGTCTGACTAAGATGAACAAGAAGTTTGGCCCTGCCAGTAGCAGAGAAGTTTATGTGCTGGCCAAAAACCTCCTGTTCCCTCTGTAGCAGGCATTGATCTTGATAGTTCTACCCTTGTGTCTTCCTTTGCCCTGCTGTGGGACAACTTCTGCACTTTCTAAGAGGAAGAATCAAAAGATTTTTCTCTTCCCTCACAGAATTTTGTGGTGGCGGTGAGTGCAGAAGGCTGGTTTCATCTTTTTGACCTGACTTCTCTGAATTCAAAACACCCAGATGCTTCAGGCCACCATGAGTTTGCAGGGGCAGAAGAGCAGAAGCCAGTGTTCAAGCAGCACATTCCTGCCAACACCAAGGTCATGCTCATCAATGACATTGGTGAGCCACAGAGCTGGTGTGGGAATGCGGAGTGAAGGGGGTTGTGTGTGAGGCAGTGGGCAGAGAAGGTGGCGGGGGGCTTACAGAAGGAAATTACTGTCTTACTGAAACAGACCCTCCAACAAACCACAGCCAAGTCATGAAGGACAGAAGAATTTCAGGAATTTTTCTGAGGTGCAAGTTTTCATTACAGGGTTGAGGTCCTCAGGGATACATACTATAGAAATGAGCAGAGTGGCTTCTGCATGTTCGGGTTTCTAGGGCTTGAGAGAGTCCATCTGTCTTTCTCTCTTGCCTGCAGATGGAGATGGGAAGTGTGAGTTGGTGGTGGGTTACACTGACAGGGTGGTCCGTGCCTTCCGCTGGGAGGACTCGTCGGAGAATTCAGACCATGTCTCCGGGCAGTTGATCCTGTTGAAGAAATGGCTTCTAGAAGGTCAGGTAAGGAAAAAGGATATTCAGAGCAGTACTTATCATACAGTCTTCAAGAGGTGGCTTTTTTAAGAGAAGAAGCACAGAATCTCAGTCTTATGAACAAAACAATTGTCATGTTGATAGCTTGAGAGGATATTTGCCCAGTGTTTTTTCTGTACAGCTGGTAGGTTGGTCTGGGAAGCAGTTGCTCATGCCTGTTGGGAGAGCATTAGTTGGAAGTACTAGTGTTGTTTTAAAGTGGCTTTTGGTAAGGAACCAACTTTTACTGAACTCAAACATTTTGCTGCTGAATTTGTTTGGCTGCTGCTCAGCTCTATCGGAAGATTCGCCATATTCAAATTTAGTTCCAGGGAGCACTATAAACCTTTCAGAGTTCTCTACTCTATTCGTGTTTTTCCTGTGCTGCTGTAGGTGGACAGCCTGTCTGTGAACCCAGGCCCTGATGGCTCACCAGAGCTGATGGTGTCACAGCCAGGCTGTGGCTACGCCATCCTGCTGTGCACCTGGGACACGGAGCAGCGGGACACAGCCGCTGGAAGGGACGGATCTGCCCCGGGCAGGTGAGGGGTGTTACAGCAGGAAGGGATGGATCTGTCCTGAGCAGGTGAGGGGTGTTACAGTGGGAAAGGGTGGATCTGCCTTGAGCAGGTGAGGGGTGTTACAGCAGGAAGGGATGGATCTGTCCTGGGCAGGTGAGGGGTGTTACAGTGGGAAAGGGTGGATCTGCCTTGAGCAGCTGAGGGGTGTTAGAGCAGGAAGGGATGAATCTGTCCTGGGCAGGTGAGGGGTGTTAGGGCAGGAAGGGGTGGATCTGCCCTGGGAATTGAGGGTATTCCTGCAGGGCTATATGAGCACATGCCACTGTGGGTGCCTGTTACGAGGGGGTGCCACCAGATCACTGTTGTGAGGTGGGAAGTACTGTCACTGTCCTTGCTTCAGTGACCTGCTGTGCTGCTGGTGGCAGCTCATCACTTAAGCCCACCTGCACCCAAGTTTCCATTAACACTCTTCATGTCTCTCACAAAGATGAATACTGCTGCTTTCCTTGTATCCCTCTGTCTTCTTGAATTGGGCAAGGGGAGTGGCAAAACCAGCTGACTGAGAGGGCTGGTACTGGGAGCTAAGGTAGGAAATGAGTGACCGAGATTTCCAAAGAAAGGTCATCGGAGTGCAGGGTAACAGCTGAGAGACTGGGCCAAACCAAATTCATCTGAAGCCCAGGATAAAACTGGGCTTGTTCACTTGTTTTCTGCAGGTGATGCAATTAGAGGTTTTCCTGATGAGGTCTCTGGCAGCCAGTACTGTAAATCACAATCAGAGCAACCAGGATGAGCAGTGAGGTGCTTGTTACTGTCTCGGTGCTGGAAGGACCCTAGTGGGGAATTTGGGTGCTTCTGTGGTGTTCTGTGAGACTTCAAGGCAGACACAAAAAACTGCAGCAGGAGGGTAGCTAGGCAAGTCTCCTTGATGTCTTAGAGAACTCAGTGGAATGGTACCCTGCTAGCCAGAAGCCAGGCCCAGATATGATCTCTCACCAACCGGTTCAGTCTGGGCAGACACTGAGTGAGAGAAAAGCAGCCAGGCTTATGTGACAGTAAAAAATTGTCCTTTTTTTTGTTCATTGGAATACAGACCTTACTGAATTTTTCTTTTTTTTTGAGGTCTTTCCATTTTTTTTGATGCATCAAATCATTCTGATTTTGTGTTTTTATAAACTGCTGAGTTTCTTTAATACTCGGGGTGGCCTGCGTTTTTCTTCCTTTACCATTAAAAGGCTAAACCTGTTCACAAATTCTGTCAGTGCCTGGATTTGGCATATACTGCTGAGATTGTTCTGAGACTGTCCCAGGCGTGGTTCCCTAACTTTTCCCTGTTGTCTTTCTCTTTTCCCTAGTGAGGGCCCTGTTCGAGACGTGATTCTACACCAAACATCTGGACGGATTCACAACAAGAATGTCTCCACTCATCTAATTGGTAGCATTGCCCGAGGTGAGAGATCAGCAGCTTGGGGTCTCCAGCCCGGCAGCTGCCCCTGAAGGTTTTTCAGTACATCAGTCCAGAATGAAATCAGGTTTCCTGTGGTAGAAAAATAACAGTGAGAGGCAGCTGCAAGGAGAGGGGGATCTCAACTTCTCTTAGCCAGCTCCCAAAGAAAGACAGTTGGATATTTGCATGTGAGCTTTTTATAGCCTTTGTCCTTTCCTAGGTAGCCCTTATCCTTCACTCAGCACAAGAGTTTCTCTGCAGCCTCTGCTGACCTGCATTTAGTCAGTTTGAATGGCTGCCATGCCATGCTCCTACAGATGTCCTTGATCTTTGCTTCTGCATGGCTGCAGCTTATGGCTCCTTCTTATTTCCTAGATGCATCTCTTCCTTCCCACAGCCTCCTCTTTGTTCTTACTTATCAGCATTTGAATCTCTATTCCTGGTGACTCTGTGCTGCTCTTCCCTCTCCTGTGCAGACCCAAACTCTCCAGAGCTGCTTCTGTATTTCATCTGTATCAATGTCCTCTGTCTTCTCACACTGTGTTGTGTTCAACTTTTGTATCTAAAATCTGCACAGCTGCCAGCTCCTCTCAGCTCTGACACACTGCTGTTGTGTCCAGACTTGCCTTGCATGCTGCCACTGCTTCCCTTGTGTAACTCCTTGTGCTCTAACCTGTGCCTGGTGCACCTGCTGAACCCACCTTTGGTACCTATGGAGAATAAGCTTTCACTCTCCCTTGGGTGTATAGGCATAGAGGGCAGAAAACTCCCAGTGGAGATCACTTTCTCTTGCATTTGCTGTGCCCAAGTATTGCCTCCTGCAGTGCTGTCCAAGAGTGATTCAGCCTGTCCAATGTAATTAGAGCTTGTGGAGAAGAGCAGTCCACTGAACCCCACCCTCTTCTCATTCCTCAGAGGACCTTTCCTGCCAAGTTCCTAAGCTTGTCATGTTTTCAGCATCTCTGATGCTGCTATGAGCAACATGGTCAACAGAGCATGAAATGAATTATTTCACTGCATATGAAGCCTTGCATCTATTGAGAGATGTCTGTGAAAAATGAAGGCACACAGAATAAGGGCTAAAGGGCAGGCTGGATAAAAACCCATTGATGCTGGACTATCAATAAAGAAACAGCTGAAGAGTGCCATGCAGACCAATTGCCAAGGTGGGCACCGCAGATCTCTTGGATCAGAGCCTGTCTGGGTGCATGTCACTAGGGGCAGTTAAGCACCCAACTAGCTGACTTTGCTTTAGGCGGATCTGCAGAAATGGGGTGGTTTGCAATGCAGGAGTTGCAGGGGGCTGTAACTTGGAGCTGTCTATGGAGATTGGAGGTAGGCTGGCATTGTTAACCTACTCTGGGGAAACTGCCTGCTTGCTTTCAGCTCTGATGGCTTGCTCCTGACTGCCAGGTTTCCTGGGTTCCTCCTCAGGGAGCCAGTGTCTCCTGTGTTGTCACTGAAAGGATTAAATGCAGCTTTAGTTGAATACAGCTCCAATCCTCTCTTTGAGAGTGTCATATTTTTAAAACTTGACCTTGCATGTCTCTTTAGTAGCTAGGTAGAGAGTTTACTGAAGGGCTGAAGCAGCCCAGTGGTCAGGGGACTCTCCGCTTCAGATTTAATTTTCGTGACACTTGCACACAACTGGGCAAGGAAAGGAGGCAGAATGGAGCAGCTTGTTTTGGATCATTTTTCGTGTTTTCAGGAGAGGGAAGGGACGATGTTTATAAAATGGCATCAACTCCAATAATTTTCTTTTGCACTTACAGGCTCCAGTGAGAATAGTGGCTCAGGTCTCTTTGCTCTGTGTACTCTGGATGGTAAGTCCTGCCACTGTCCTGGAAGAAGACCTGTGGGGCAGCCAAGGCATGGCACTAATTCAAAGCAGGGAACCAGGGGTTCAGTGCTTTTGATTTTTAAAAGAAAGGCAAGCTGAGCTTCAGAAACCCTTCAAGGGTCAGGCAAAAGAAGTTGATTCAAAGACTCCTTCTGCTGACATATATGAAGGCATGGAGAGCACTGTGAGGATAGATGCTTGTTTATGCAGTCTCTCATGGCCAGTGCCCCCTGCCCCATACTGTCACAGTATATCTGGATAACAGGAATGTGGTAGGTGGGGTCAAGTGTCTGGTATGGATTTAGCAGCCAAGACCATACGTGTGCTATTAGCAGCCAACTCTTAGCAACCCTGAATGTTGAAGGCATAAGACCTAGCATTAGCAAACATCTTGCTGCCTTTTATTGTTTCAAGGCAGGTTTTTTTTTCTTTCTTAGGGACACTGAAGCTCATGGAGGGAGCAGACAAGCTGCTCTGGTCTGTTCAGGTCGATCACCAACTCTTTGCTCTGGAAAAGCTGGATGTTACAGTGAGTATCTGAGTAAGGCTGGGAGAGATGAAGACAAAAACTCAGCATGGCTTTGCGCATATGAACTTAGGAAGGGCAGAAGGAGTATGACTCAGCTGGAAAAGGCTGGAATTATCTCAGGATGACACAGAGTGTTTTGACTGTGACAGTACATTCTGCACTCAGGTCAGTCTGCCCAACTGCAAGAGGTTGAGCTGTGTCTGCCTGTTAGACCCAGCATCCATTTATCCATTCATAAACTTTTGTCCCCCAGCTGTTCTTCAATTTTACTGCAAAGCTGAATGGTTTTGCTCATTGCTAATACCCTGATTGTCTACAAGCTCTTACAGTACGTAAGCGTTGCCATAGGGAAGAGAGATGAGCTCCAAGTGCAAAATGTCTGGATGAGATGTCCAGAAGTGACATCCAGACATTAGTGTTCTGTCTCTGAACCAGCAAGAAAGATTCTTGACTGTCCCTGGGAGTAGGTGATGTCTGTGTAATATGCAGTCCTCTGGTTCCTGCAGGGCAATGGGCACGAGGAGGTGATTGCCTGTGCGTGGGACGGTCAGACATACATCATTGACCACAATCGGACTGTGGCCAGATTCCAAGCAGATGAGAATGTCAGTGCCTTCTGTGCAGGTGGGAAGCCTGACTGCAAAGCCAGCCCTCACAGCATTTTCCCCTCAAAGTTAGTACTCCCATCTGGGAGACCCAGAATCCTTGTCTGCCTGCAGTGAGGAATAATTTACTTGTGTGCATACTGCAGGAGGCCCAGCTAGTCTTTCCTCTGGTGGCATCTGGGAAAAGTAAGGGTGAGAGAAAGTGATGCTGAGGATTGTCTATGGTGGTTTGGGGTTCTTTTCCTGTCCTGTTTGGAAGTGCTTCAGTGGTCTCTTGTCTTCCCCACCGCTTTTTTAATTTGCAGACTTCTAAGCTGTTCTAAAGTGGAGATAAAGGAGCCCCATGGAATGAGCCTGAGCTTCGGCTCTGCTCAGTCCCTTCTCTCAGACCTACAAGAAACAGCTTGCAAATCCCCAAGCTCTATGCAGTTCAAAGACAGCTTCTTGGATTGTCTCAAAGGAACTTTTTATACTCAGGCCCATGTCTCTGCCCAGGTGCTTGCTGTTTTCTGCTAACAGCTTTGGTACCTCATTGTGAAATGTCAATTATTTGCTTTCTCTTTCCTTTTGGAAGTAGTCAGATCTCCACACTTCTGCTTTCTGCAGGCCTCTATGCATGCAAAGAAGGAAGCAACAGTCCCTGCCTTGTTTATGTCAGCTTCAGCCAGAAGATCTACATCTACTGGGATGTGCAGCTGGAGAGAATGGAGTCCACCAACCTATTGAAAATCCTGGATTGTGACCCAGAGTTTGGAAGTCTCCTGCAGCAGCTGGGTATAGGTGAGTGCAGAAAGAGCGGAGGACGTACAGAAAGGAAGAGAGGAAAGGCTGCTGGCAGATGATGTGCTGGGAGCTAGAGTTCCAAGTATTTATTGAGGAAGAGGCTTTCAAAGTGCCTGATGAGAATGTTTTTTCTCTCTTTTCCTTAGACAGAAGCGATGTTTCTGCTGTCAGAAACCTGATTCACAAAACGCTCTATTTTCCTGAGAAATACCATCTCAGCAGCCCCTCACAGGATCCTGCTGGAACAGATTCTTCTGCCCACTGCAGTGACATCCAGGATCCCTTATAACAAGTGTCATGAAGGCTGTCATCTTTGATACCAGCACAAGATCTTCTGCAGCTGGAACTGGGCATCTGATGAAGACGACTGTTCTTCCCCTATCTTGTCAAAACTTACAAAGAGGGAAGGGTTTACAGGCTGTGAAGGGATGTTCTTGGCTGTAGGCCTGAGTGAATGTGGTGGGTTGGTTTGCCTCTAGCTGAGGGAGCTGCAAGAACAGAAAGGGCCAGGGATCCTGCACACAGGCCTTCTGTTGCCAGTTTCTGTATTCCTCACTAACTAAAGTGCTCCACTGGTCACTGTGAAGGAGCACTGAAGTCACAGATGGAGAGAACAGCTGAGCCAAGTCTCCATTTTGACCTGTTCTTACAACTGTTCCAGTGAATACTTCTGAGTTCTTAGCAGGATCACAGTGCAGGATTTGGAGATGGAGGAACTGAGTTAGGGAGCAGGCACAGGCCTTCTCTCCCACTTTGGTGTATTTGAAGTAGAGCCATGCATTGTTTGTCTTTGCTTTGCTGCTGCTCTTCTGCCAAGCAGTTTCTCACAAATCACCTGTTCTGAGTAGCTGGAGACTAGCACAGCTAGCGCTAATAAGGTGTGGAGAGATAGCAGCTCCAGCAGACCCAGCTCTAGTCAAGAGTCACTGCTTGTCTCCATCTTCTTGGGCAGGCTGATCCCACAGAAGTCTGTGACTTAGCAAAGCAGCTGTGAAGTGGTCAGTAAGACCAGTCTGACTTAATTGTGGATCTGTGGTGCTATGAGAGCTTGACCATCCCACAATAAGCAGTGGAAATGCCACTCTTGCCTCTTGTTGTGGAGAGTATCATGCTTTGAGTCCTGCACAGCTGAAAGAGGTGGGCTGGAAATGATGTTCCACTGGCTGGCATGAAGAGTCTGGAAAAGGGCAGCTCATTTGCAAAACCCTTCCATGTGCTCTTGTTATTGTTGTTTTTCCCTGTCTTAGCTTGTCCCTTGCTTAACTCAGCTTATTAGAAAAGGGGCAGCAGGCTTACCTGCTGGCTTGCATTTTATCCCCTCTCTCTTGTGTGATGTTTTATTGGACATGTGCAATGGATGAAGCTGTCCCTTCACCCTTACAGCAGCCTGAGTCACAGCAAATACAATTCAGTGATCTGGAGCAAGTGGCAGCATTGAAAACCTGCTGTGCTTTACTCTGCAAAATACCCAAGGGCAGCCCTAACTGGGAGAAAATGCTTTGTGTAGAGAAAAGGAGTGTCTTGCCCTTGGGTCAAAGTGACTGTTGTTGAAGCAGCCCTGCATGATAGAAGGGCAAGATCTTTACATAATAAGCCTTAGCTATTCTTTGCAGTTTCCCTCTGTAGATTTACATAAGCTTTTCAGAGGACAGTGCTGTCCTCTGCATTTGGTAGCAGTGAAAGTTGGAGCATGGAGCAGTGAAATGGTGTGACCTGCTCTGTACCTGCTAGCTTGCTTCTCAGGCCACTGTATCTCCTGACTCTCTAACAGCAGTGGAACTTTCTCTCCATTTTAATGGCCTTGCTGAGAAGCATTTTTAAATGTTCCCCTGTCATATACTAAGTGCTTGTGTAAAACTAGACCCTTCAGGCAAGAGCTTTCACGTCATAATAGAGCTTATTAACCGTGGTGTTGGGAGCAGCAAGGCTTGAGTCTGTGAGCTGTGGAGAGTTGATACCACAGGGACCAACTACTTGTGGGCTAAAGCAGGGAGTTGTCTTGAAGCTTGTCAGATCTAGAGTGTAACCTCAACAAATTGTCAGCTCTTGTGACACTGAGATGTGCAGCCACCCATCCCAACAGGAATCATCACCATTGCTTCTGGCAAATAGGGCCTAGCAGGGAAACAGGATGGCCTACACTCGTAACAGAACACCTCAGTGCTGTCTGTCCATGCCAAATATAAACCTTTATTAGCAACACAAGTGCAAGGGGTGTACAAATGGGTGAATATGGCTGGAACTGTTTTATGCAAAACAAACTTTGCTGTACAGGTCGAATGGTTTCCAAGAAAGGAAGGTCAAACTGATCCGCTGTTGGACTATTAATTGTTGAGAAAGAATGGAAAAGGGTTACTGAGGGAGGGATGACATTTTTCTAAGAACCATCTTTAAAAGAAAATGGGGCAAAAGCATTGCAAATGTTGGGCAGGGCAATTTGTGCAGCCCAACCCTCTTTTGCAGGCCTGAGTATAGCATTGCTGTGTGCTGTGCAAGCCCAGGCAATGCACACTATGAAAAGCAGAGGTGAGAAAATATGGGCACTACAAAAACATCTGTTCCCCAAAACTTTTCAGCTCTTAAAAACCATTGGAGAAGAAAAATACTAACATTTGAGGGCTTCCCCTGACAGTTTTTATATTGCGTGCAGCACATAATAACTTGCAGATGCATTTTGCTCCTGTGGCCTTTGCACACAAGAGAAAATAAAGTGTCTACAAAAGAATTAATTGAACATCTGTACCATTCCCTGGCCAAAAGATGGCTTTCCTTATTTTTTCCTGTCTTGAACTCCTAAGTGCCAAACACTTCTTGAATTCAGTGCTTCAGGCTACTGCCATTGGCAACAGTTTTTCTGTGAAGTGTCCTTCTTCTCAGGAAAGGAGCCACTTAAAGCTCTGTCTCTGGACCGATGGCGTTACATTATACTTTCTTTGTATCTAATTGTCTGTTTGTCCTTTCCAGCCCACACAAGCCACAGATTTGGAATTAGAAGTGGTTCCTTCCCACACATCAGAAAATGTTCTTTGCTGTATCCTACTCTAGCAGATTGGCATAACCTGCTGGTGCTGGGAAACTTTTCAGCGGGGCAGGATTTGCAGGACACCTTTGTATGTCCCAGTGCCAACACACAGCAAATGAGGAGTCTGACAGTATTCTCAGGCACTGGGGGTATTTGCAGATAAATGATTCATGGCTTTGGTTCTGATGCTCAATTTACTAGCAAAAAAATAAAGGGAGAGGGTTGCCTTGTTTTCCTGAGACATAATAAACCTGCTGTCCATCCCTGACCTCGTTTTTATGATCTTTCTGCTATAATTTAGTTGTTTCTGTAACTCTTCAGGTGTATCCTGGCAGGTGCCAGTGGAGTCTCTTGAAAGGAGGATTGAATGCAAACGTATGCGTATGGCTCGGTGGTCTTCAATGCCATAGCTCACCTGGTAGTGAAAGAAGGAGCAAGCCTCTGGGAATGTGGATGGCTGCAGCTCCCATTCTGTTTGAAACCAAGTGACCCCAGGCTCCTGGAAGTGGTCCTGATTATGACTTTGGCAGAGTGCATGTTATCAGGAAGGACAAAAGTCCTTCTCCCCCTGGGTGTATTGCACGCTGTTCCAGAGATTTGCCATGGCAGATGTTTCCCTGCAGACTTTTCCACAATTGCTGTCCCCACTCTATTAGAAAGCAGCCCTGATAGGAACTAACCACCAAGGTAGTTCAAAGAGATTATCCCTAAAATAATAACTTTCCATTGTTTGTATTGAAGGGGACAGGCCTCATCATGAGGAAGCCAGTGTTGGACACAATACAGGATGTGCCTATGTCCTGCCCTGAGATGGCAGTTTGTACTGAACTTCTGTTTTCTGTATGAAAGTGTTAGCATTTTTTGATCTTCAGTGAAAAAGACCTTTAGATTATTCTTTTGTTCCCTTTATCTCCCAAAAGCAATAGAGATGACTGGAATTGGAAGTAGGGAAGTGTATCTGCATAATAGGCTTTTCCAAGAGAACATACAATTAAGACAGTCTTCAGCCTTGCCAACCCACTCAAAAATTACTTGCTGTGCTTCCCAGTGTTGGAAGACTTAAAAATTACCATGTTTGTAGATGGGAGTTGAGTTGGCTTCTTTGAGATGTTGTAAGTCCTATTTTACAATCACATATTTTAAAGCCAAGACTTCTTTCTTTCACAATGGAGGCTGTGACACAGATGTAATGACACAAAAATGCTTTGGAGAAAGAAAAATGTCTTTGGGCTAAAATTCAGAGTACACGTGTTAAGTGCAGTAACAGTGTCATTTTATGCCAAGTAACCTGAGGAGATGAAAACCCACCAGGAGCTGTGTTGATGAGGCAAGCAGGTACTGACCCTGTAGGATTAGACTATGATTTAGTGAATGGGTTGAAGTGAGGTGTCTGCCATGGCATCGTGACCTGCAATTCTCATTTAGTCATATAAATGGGGTTTTTTTCTAGAAGCTCTGCCTGCAGCAAATCTTGATGGGAAGGTTCTAAGGTAACTGTTGTCAACAGATTCCTCAATGTCTGGATGAAAGAGACTTCTGCTATGTGGATCTGTGTGTTCAACTGACATGGACAGGAGGAAGGTGGAGAGCATGTCTTCTGCCCTGGAACTGATTTCAGAGCTGAGAAAAGAACTGACACTAATTTAGTGCTTTCTTGGAAACATCTTCTCTGTGACTGAGAATTTATACATGCAGTTGTTTACAACAAAGAGGAAAGGCTGGCAAGATTGTGGCACAATGTGTGAGTGTATTAGCAACCAGGGTACAGGCAAGTGCTAAACGGACTATCTAAAAAGGAAAGAATTCCTTTTTGAAGGAAGTTTGTTGCCTACTAATGTGAGCGGAAGGAAAGGAGGATGCAAAGAAGGAGTCGTTAATCAGAGAAGAGAGAAATATATAGGGCTGGAGATTTTCACTTACAGTAGCACATTAATTCACAGAGGAACCTGAACTGTTAGTGATTTGGGATATGAGGCATGTGAACCACAGAAAGGTTTCAGAAGGCCTGGAGGATGTTCTGAATGTGAGCAAAAGCAGTTATTCCAAGACAGACACGTAGGAACAGCACCTGGTGAATTCCAACAGCAGCTAGTGTGCAGGTATCTGCAGGGCTGCAAGGACAGGCAGTAGTCAAAACAGAATTGTCAACTCAAAGTCATGGCAGTTTTCTGTAGGATCCCATCCAACACTCTTTTTAAATGATTGGAAGGATTCCTGTTGGCTTCAGTCTGAAGACTCCTCCTTGCCTACACCTTTGCCCTAGGCAGAGCCCAGCTGCAAAACTGACACTGGACACTGCTCTCACAAGGAAGGGGCCAGGACTTAGAGCTGTTGGTGGCCCTCTCCTTCCCATGCACTTTTGGGCACCAGCAAAGCCCAGCAAAAGCCTTGTGGTGCTCCACAGGAAAGCAGGGCCCCATATGGGCCTTGCAAAGCCTGGCAGAAGCCCCAGGACGCTCTGAAAGGCAGCAGAGCCCCTTGCGGGGCAAAGCAAAACTCAGCAAGAGCACCAGGGCACTCTGGAGGGAAGCAGGGCCCCTTGTGGGAACAACAGAAGCCATCAGATAGGGTTAGGTGGTTGGGGTTAGGTGTAGGGTTAGGGATATGTTTAGACTTGGGGTTAGGGGTGAGGTTTTGTTATATGGTTTGGGGTTTAGAGTTCGAGGTTAGGTTTAGGCCTTGGAGTTTAGGTTTAGGGGCTGGGGTTAGCCTAATAGAGTTTAGGATTGTGGATTATGGTTAGGTTTTGGGATTAGGTTTTGTGGCTAATGTTTTCATGATTAGGTTTCTGTTTTGGGTATAAAGATGGTAAATGTTGGGGTTACATTGTTAAATTTAGGGGATTACATTTAATGTTAAGTTTTATTGTTAGGTGGTGATTTGATTTAGGGGTTAGAACTAGCATTAAGTTTTAGAGTTTGATTTAAGGGTTAAGTTTAGGATTAGGATTTAGTGCCTTAGATTTAGGGTCATTGTTAGGGTTTATTGTTTGGGTTAGGGCTAAAGTCAGCTTTTGGGTTGTGGTTTAGAGGGGTTTTTTTAATGAGTCATAGAAGTTAATGGGTAATAAAATTTGTAATGGACATGGTATAGATTATTTGCCCTTGCTCTACATGCTGTTTTCAGAGGGCAATGAGATTTGGAAACTGGATGAGTCGATGCACATAGAAACAGGTGTTTCATCTATCACAAACAACATTTTGTCAGCAGAATTGGCCCAGGTAGACTGCAGCTAGAACACAAGATGGTTTAGTACAAGTGTGAACTAGACCCCTGGGTTTGAAAAGCCAGTCAGTCATGCAAGTGCTACAAATCCAGGAGGAATTACTGCTACTTTGGAGACAAGTTCATCGAGTAGGCATGTTTTCTGACTAAATGAGAGAACCATTGGTGTCACTCAAGAGATTCATGGAAAGCAGTTCATGCAGCCAGAAATAGTCAGGGGCACAAGTAGAAGAGTGGCAAAGAAGTCAAGGAACAGATCAAAAGCTGCAAGATATGATGACTAACACTAAAAGTCTGATGCTCCTTGTAGGAGGAACAGATGCCTGTCACGCCAACTATCACTAGTAAGTGAATCCCAAATCATATCAGCCAGGCTGTACTCTGCTGTCCTTAGCATGTGCTAAACTACAGCATACAGCTGTAGAGAAAAGAACTAACAGAATAAAAAGCAAAAATGCATATACACATTTTTTTATAAGCACAACAAAGCAGTTTGATAAAAAAGGAAGAGAGTCAATGGTGTTTAATCCAGGAAAATAGGCAAAATGGGTTGTCATGGCATTTTGAGGGTGGACAGAGGTACATTGTGCAGAGTTTGGATAGTAAACCAGTAGCCATGAGGCATGGAACAAGCCCTGATCTAGTGCATGTTTTCCTAGACCTAGTTAAGAATAGACTATATATTTTTAGTACAGCTATGCTTTAGGATGGGAATTCAAAAGAAAAAAAAAAAAGAAATTAAATGCAATTGTTAAGTGACTTAATAATCACCTTTAACATTCCAGATGAGTTCACAGTTCTCTAACCTGAGCTGATACTACAAGTTCTCATTTTGTGCAAGAGAAGGCAAGTTAATGGGCTGTGTGATGCCAGGACTCGAGGCTGATGATGTGTCTGTGTTTAATCACTGGATTTCAAGTTGAAAGGAAGGTGCTGACAGAGCAGAAGACTTGGTGTTGTAATTCATCACAGCGTTTAAACTGAGTGGCAGGCTCTCCAACGAAGCAGCAGAGGGAACAGGGATGCAGCTCTAGCAGCTGGAGTGCAGAGAGGAGTGGCCTGGCCAGAAGAACAGGGTGTGCAAATCTGGTTACAGGGTATAACACCAAGAGATGGTAAGCATTGCCATTTGTATAATATAGCTTTGTGCCCAGAGATGCAGTGGCAAAGCCCAAGCCCCTGTCAGTGCTTTAGGCATCTACATTCAACTTTTCTGCAAAGGTTTCTTAGAACTGAGAACTCTAAAACTGTTCTTGCTGCAAGGTTTTCCCAAGAAAATATTTCTGTTCTGCTCTGAGCCAGCAAAAAGCAGCAAAATCCAGCTTCCTAGAGTACAGGCAAGGGGAACAGAGCCCTTCCGACTGGTGTATGCTGGCATTGGGGCAAGGAGAAGGGAAACATTCATGGCAATCTTTGGAGGTCTTTGGAGAAAACACTGTTCTCCTGTCAAGAGAACAACTGGAGATTGTTCACAGAGACTCTCTTGTGATCAAAGTGTATTGTAAAGTCATTAAAGGGGTAGCATAAATTTACTACAGAACCAGAAATTGGAGTGACTAGGGCCAAATAGCAGAACAAGAACAAAATGCCCACTTGGCACATCAGGACAAGCAAGAGGGTCCACTGAAAGGAGGGGTATCTCAAGTTGGGGCACTCCCAGTGACAACAGCTTCCAGCACCCAGTTGCCTTTTTCTCACTCCCCACTGAATGCCTCAGCCTAGAACTCAGCAAGGTTAGGGGCACCGAAGCCTCACCCTCATCTTTCTCTCGTGGCAGCAAGTCTCCAGACATGGGGAATGCAGCCAGTCACTGACCAGGCTCTTCAGAGGCTTGTAGAAAAGGCAGCTCCTGACTCAGTGCTTTAAATCTCAGGACTCCTTCCTCCAAGTCGATGCAACACTGAAGAAGGAGAGAGAGAGTTATTTGCTGGACATTTCAGATAGCAAATCTCATGATGTCTACGATTGGGGAGAACCTGTAACACCTCTCTGGGTTTGTAGAGACCTTACAGTTTTCCTTCCATGTCCCACTTGCTGCCTCCTTGCTGCCTCCTTGCTCCAGTCAATGGGATTCATCTCCAAACCCTTCACAGGGCTGTTCCCCTCCCTTCTTCCTATGACCCTCTCTGAGTTGATGCCCTCACATCACTCAGCCATTCAACCCATTGTTTTTCCTGTTTTATGAGCCTGGCATGTAGCCACAAATGTGTGACAGGCAGGAGCCAGCTTGCTGCAGCCATATCCTGAGCAACCCAGGAGCCAGGCTCAGCAGAGCGCTGACCCTGAGCCAAGCTGACAAAAGGCGAGGACTCTTTCCATTCATGGCCAGTGAGCGTTGGACGCTGAATGTGATCATACGGCTGCATTTGGCTTAAAGCAAGGGCAGAGTTTGTTCTCATCGGCCTTCAAAGGGCAACATGGCTCTAACTCATGCCTTTTCTTGTCTCCCCTTCAGTTTCCCCTTGCTGTTTGCAACTTGTATGGTCAGGAATATAGAGAATGGGAGATGTGATAGTATCCTACTGAGTGTTTTCTTTCTTAAATCCTTTAAGAAGAACTGGAAAGGAACCAGTGACTCAGAGCATACTGCACCCAGTCAGGCAGCTGTGCAACAAGCATTGCCCTGAGAGACCTGGACATTAAGTAATTCTGATGCTTACAACAACCAGATCTTGCAGAGCTTCCTGCAATAAGCAAGGAGCTGTTCCTTACCTTGAGAGACCACAGAGTCTGGAGGCCAATGCAAAACTCTAGCATTTCATCATCTGAGAAGAGAGAAGAGACTGATCAGGCTTTAGATTATGTCATACTGCCTTATTAAAGAAAGTGTCTCTCCTGTAAAAGGATATGAAATACAAAGACATCTGATTCATAAATTTTTATGGTTATAGTCTCTTCAGTATAAAGCAGAAAAAAATAACAAGGAAAAGGATGAGTTAAACACACAAACATTAACAAACAGATGGTAACAGTGACAATTATAAATCAGCACTCTTCTGCCACTCACTGATGAGCCTTTAAAGGAGATATTTTGGCACAGTCCTGAAGATGGTCAAAATGAACTTTGCAGCTGATAAGAGAAAGAAGCCATGATTATCATGACTACTGTGAGAGAAATTTGAGGGGGTTTGTGTGATTGAAACTTAATATATCAGAAGGGGCTTGTGAGATCCCATGAAATTTACTATGGTCTGTGTAAGAGGATGACCAAAGGCAGGAAAAGGCAAGCCAGAGTGAATCAGGGGAGAATAAGCATGGAAAAATGGAGAGGAGAGGGGATAAGGGGGCCAGTGACATGCAAGCAGGCTGTTGGTCAGTTTGGTTGTCTGACCAAAAGCCTGCATCTAATGGCTGCAATCTATCTGATCTTATTAAATAATTCTATTAAGTTGATTTTTTTCTGTGTAACTTGTCTATCCTACTCATAGCTGCTGCAAGTCTTCCGTGTCAGCAAACATAGAAGATGCCAGGGGTTAAAGTGGTAGCTAAGGAAGAATTCCCACGTCCTGGAGTCTGCAGGAATCAGCAGCCACTTGTAATGTCATTAACACTTCCCATGTCTCCTGGAGGCCTGCTTGCCCTGTAACCAGTGGCTGTAATTTATCATTTATTTATAACCACATAAGTGAGAGTACTGTGTGCACAGGGAGATGTAAGTCACAGGTGTAGCAATTCTGCTCCTTCCAGGCAGCCATTTCCATGTCCCAGCAAAATGGGTAGTAGGTAGTAAATGATGGGGTAAATTCACTTGTGCTGGTACTAATACACATTCCCCATGAAGGGCAAGAACAAGCAGAGTGGAAACCAGGAAAGAAGAGCAGGGTGGAGTGTGTAAGAGGAGGAAGCTCTTTCTAGATGACGTAGGAATGTGGGAAGAAAGTACATGAAAAGAGGGAGCAAAGGAGGCATTGGAAGATAAATAGAACTCATCGAAGATGGGGAAACAGATTAAAGCAAGAAGGTAAAGCTGGAAGACTAATTGGGAGAAAGAACAGAGGTGGGGGGAAAGACAACCACGTTGTATTCAGCATATGCACAGCTTGATGTAAATGCAGAACATGCAGCCTTTCTGCTGTTTTCTGGGCCTGCCTCAGTGCCTGCGGACTTGACCTTATCTCCTATGGCTCCTTCCTTCAAAGGGTCCTGCCTCAGGACACTGAGGGAGACACAGCACTCTGGGGCTACCAGCTTTTTTCAGGGAGCTCCCTGCAGCAGAGGCAGAGGAGCACGCAGAGAAACACTGGGAAATAAGCTGTACCCTCTGTTACTTTCTCTGATGACTTCCAGCCAGCCAGAGATATAAGTGCCCATTCCATAGGAGAACATAAGGCACCAGAGGATTAATCAAGACATCTGCAGAATTTTATGAAAGGTCCATTTTAGAATCGAAATGAGAATTTTTCACATCCTTACTTAAGACCGAAAAACCATCTAATTTCTCCCCACTTTCAATGTCTTCTGTCTTCTCTGTACTCTTCGTATGCCCTTTGCCTTTGGTGTATGGTGATGTGTGCCTGCAGTGGAGGTGGCCATATCACCAGCCTTCCAACATGTTATGCTTTTTCCAAAGGTCCTTTAAATGCCCTTGGCAGGGCGAGAGGGACACAGGAGAAACAAGGGAGAGGAGGGGCTGGCACTCTCACCTACAACCAGTGCTGAACTCAGCACTGTCTCCTGGCCAAATTGCAATTCCATATGTTCTACTCGGCCAACAACGCTGGGGATGGGAAGAGAGAGGTCTCCACAGTCCATGGCAGACACTTCTTCCAGCCTGTGGGACACAAGAGCTGTTATTGCCTCACATGGAGGAACAGGAGGAAAACCAGGACTTCTCACTGATGGCAGTTCTTCTTGGTCTCCTTGGGAACAGGCCCACAAGAGGGGGAATCTCTTTGATACAGTATGTCTGGAGGCAGATTCAATAAGCAAAACCTCACCACCAGCCACCAGCTGGGCAGCTTTGCCTTGCAGCACATGCAGAGAGCTCGCCTCAGAGTTTGGGGGTCTTCACACCACTTTGCCAGAACTCTAATGCCTCACCCTGTAGCCCACCCTCTGCATCTTCCCCTAAACAGCCATGTGCACATGCAAAACTGCCAGTAATTATCACTGGGGCTGGGAATCCAGAGTGCCATAGGTTTTCTTTTAGCCATCCCTCCTTTTATATTGTGCAAGGACTTACCCCAGCTGATTTAAACACCTCTTGGAAATGAGGTTTGGTAGACACCCAGTGTTAACCGTTGCTTTCAATACCTGACCTTGGCACTAGAAAAAACAACAACAGATAATTACCGTAGGCTCAAAATCAGCATTTTCACTCCTCCAACAGTGTGGCTTGGACTTTCTGAGCAACATAGACAAGATATGGTGTTTTAGGCAGTAGTCAGAAGGCAGGAGGTTCGTCCAAGACAATGGTGGTTTCCCCAGTGCTCTGCAAACCTCTCTCAAACACTTCTCTTTGAATTTATCTTCTTTCATTTGTATTTGATTGCCCAGACACTTATCTGTTATTAGTGACTAATTTAACAGCATTCCAGACAAGAGATGCACAACTAGAGAATTTCTTCATAAAACCCACATGGACTTTGTTAGCAGAGCAATAAGTGATAGCAAAAGCTTCTAGAGGAATACAAGCATGTGCTAGTTTTTCTGGATTTCATCTCTCCATTTCTTCTGGTGTTGCAGGGAACAATGTCCCAGGGCTAAACGTTTGTTCTCAGTAGAAAAACTGCCAGAGGGAGAAGTCTGAAGGAGCAGCAGGACCACCCAGGACAAACACACCTGAAATGAGCTTGAATTTAAGGCAGTTCCCAAGATAATTGATAAATCCATGTGGGTCCTGAATCCAAGACACAGCCTAATCAAGGGCTTATGTCATGTTCCTGTATAACTCTTTAAGGATATAAGACATGGTATTACAATGTCACAGTTGGTGTCATTTAGCAAAGGAGGAGACTGTGCCCTGCACCCAAGCCACCTGTGCATGATTTTAATGGAATAGTTCCTGTTGCCTTGCTCACTCCATTTCTTTATCCATTTGAACATGAAAGGGAAAAGGAGATGTGGTTGCCATCTGTTTTCTGTCCCCTCTGCAGAGAGGTCCTTAGTGGCAGGCCAGAGGTGATGAAGTAACAGCAGGTTACATTTATTTTAGGAGTCTGAAAACATAGGGTCATCAAGGATATCGATAAGAATTAAGTTCAGAAAATAAAAAATAAAAAAAAAAAGGAGGAACAGGACTTAGAAAAGGAAGTGGAAAAGATGGAGTAACTGTCATCTATAAAATAATCTTTCCTCTATCAATGATGCCTAATCATATCTATTCTTGATGGTCTAGTTCTTCAAGGCTCTGTCTTATACCACCACCCAAAAGAAACCCCACCAAAAAATCCCCACCCACAAAATTGTCCTTTTGGAGACTCATTGTCTTCCTACTATCATTTGTGTTTTTCCTGTGATTCCTTCTCTTCCAGCCACTATGGCACTCTGTGACATGAACCACTCAGAAGCAGCAACAGACCTGCCACTGCTTCTCTACTCTTATGCTCATTCCTGACAAGTTTAAATGCTTGAACACCTTAAGCAGATCAGTGTGGTTTTGAGGGACACAGTGCAGCACCAGCAGGGTCAAGGAAAATGTCTCAATTTCCTGATTTCTTAACTAAGACTGTTTATGATTATTAATAATCACAGAGAGCTACATCCAGTATTTCCAAGACTTTCTTTTCAAAAATGTGCTATCTGTGAGCAGATAGTTATAAAGAGAAAGAAGAAAACAGCTCCTGTGAGAAATACTGGAATGCTGCAAACAGACCCAATATGAACAGGGTCCCAAACCATTCTGTGATTCTATGGCAAAATGCCGTCCTTCTGATTTTAGAGCCCTGCAATGCCTGTGCTGCCTGGTCCTCCCTGACACATCAGCCCTGCCTGAAAGGGTTGTGGCCAGACTAAGCAGAGAGGCAAGATAAAGCACAGAGTGCAGGTGCATTCTAAACATTTGCCTCCACATCCTCTCTACTCTGAAACAAGGCCTAGAGCATGGATAGAAATTGCTAAGAAATCACTTGGGAGCAGCAGATTTGAGATGATGCATGAGCTGCTGTTGTTATAATGAGCCTAAGCTGTATCACTAGGCGGATTACTGAGTTTTGTTTCAGAGCAGGCTGGGAAATCTGCAAGTTAGAGACTTGATAGGATATAACCAGACAGTGATTATTCTGTAGAAAACAACATTTAATCTCATTCAGTGTAAACAGCCCTTCAGCACTAACCATTTCCCTAGAGAACTCACCAGGAGCCTAAGGAAAGTGCTTGGTCCAGCATACCACAAATACAATGCAGGCAGCTCACAAGCACCGCAAGGCTTCTCAGACTAGGAGGACTTTTCATCATTTTACCCACTCTCATCTCTGCTCCAGAATTTTCAGTCTCTTACTACCAGTCACCTTTATTTTTCATCTAAATATCAATTATGGGGATTTCCAAGAAAGAGGGGAAGGGGAATCAGAAAGGATCACCATTTATAAAGAGCTGTGTTTTCTGAAATGGTGTCAGGTCCAAAGGTAAGAAGCTGCTTTAGCAAACAAAGGCTGATCAATCCCAGGTTGCTTTGGCATAGAGGAAAAGTGGCCTTTGACAGCAGTGAAATATTTCAGCATCTATTTCCAAGTCAATGAAAGACAAGCTCCATCACAAAAAATAGCAGCTTGATTTTATGTTGCAGATGCCAGTTGTGACTAGCTTTCCAAAGTACTTTTCAAAAATTGCCACAAAAAGGGGCAATTCTGCTAAAGTACCATCTGGGCAACCCACCTAACAAATAGGAGGGTGAGTGACTGCAGTACAACTATTGAAGACTAGGTCTGTCAGTGGTCTCTGGGAATTAAAAGCCCTTAGGCAGATGGCAACTAAAGCCTGTTAGAGTGAAAACAATTATGGCCTGAGTCTCCAGGTATCACTGAAGTCTACATATATTTGGGTTTATTCCCTAGTTAAGTTGAGTTACAAGTCAGGTGATGCATTTGTTAGCACTTAGAGATTTTCAGCACACTTGCCTGTGTGTAAATGGTAGATTATCTTTTTCCAGGAGTCAGGGGAAAAAAGACTTCTCTGGGACTGTGCTCCTCTTCTAATAAAAACTGCACCATAATCAAGCAGATCTCCAAAAGGTACCAGCTCACCTCTCTGGTTCAAATGAACTGGCAGCCTGAGTCCTATTTTCTGCCACAGATCTGTCACTGACAGGAGAGGCTTTTTGAAGTCCACAAATGTGAACATCAAAAGCAAAAAGACAAAAAGAAGGGGAGGAGAGCTTCTCTTCCTTCAGTGTAAGAAGATCAAGTGTGACAAACAGTGACTGGCTCCTAAGAAGGGCAGAAAAAGAGAAATGCCTGTGCAGAATTCAGGGAACGTTACGTGCAGCATTAGACCTATTTCCTTGCTTGTGATGCTCATTAACCTTCCTCTGTGAGGGAAAATAAAGCGTGGGTGGCAGCTGGTGTTCAGCCCACTAGAAACACAAAAGGGAATGACTAGTGGACTGTAACACTGACTTAGCTACTGCCCGTGGGATACAATACCTATACATGCCCGTCCTTGTTCAGTGTGCATGCCTGGCAAAAACCCTTTATCACTAAATTTCCTCTTGCAGAGCAATAAGGAGAGGTTATTAAAGAAAAAGAAACACCTTTATTTGCTCAAAACAAGGTTCCAAATAATTGGAGAAATTACACTGAGCCATTTATCCTACTAGTCTGTCCCCAAGTGTGGTTATGTTAACCCAGCTACATTAAAGTCTAAAATGCTGAGCAAGTGATGCCTAACTGCAGCACTAAAGGCTGCAAAACAAACCAGACAGTGGCTTTGCTTGGTACTGAGATACCTGATCTAAGCCTTTCAGAAACTTGCTACCAGGCTGTGTTCATATGATAATTTATTGTGCCAAATGAATTTTCAAAGATATATATGTTTTTCTTGGAAGTGTAACCTTTACACTCTGATATGGGAGATGTTCTTTAGGACAGGTAACTGAACTAAAACCAGTTTTAAAATAGGTTTTGTACAGCAGGTCTGTATCTTGGTGAGTCTCGTATCTGCATATTACTGTGCAGCTCTAACCATCCATCCCTCTTTCAGGGGCCACAGCTTTTGGATGGGCTTTCTCTAACTGCAGGGACCAGGGAGTGGTGTGCTCTGCTGTAGATGAGGATATAAGAAGAAAAGGGAGCTAAAAATACTGCTTCTGTCAACAGACACAGCTGTGCTAATTTGGAGCACAGTTAGCCACTTTCTGAGGAGGTCCTTTGACACCTGGGAGAATCAGACTAGACTGGAGCCAGTTAAGTGTAAGTCAATTAGAGGCACCTGTCTTCAGATGATAAGGAGAAGACATTCCTTGCTTCTACATACAGTTATAAAATACCTCATATCATGGGAAAGCTGGCCTTCAAGGGAAGGAGATGTAGTTAAGGTAACTTATCTTCGAATATGGGAAACTAGAAGGCATGTAGTAGAAAGGCTTTCCTCTGGCTTTTGGAAAACCTGCATCCAGACCCCAGGAGAGGCCATGCATGAAATCTCTTCTCTTTGGCAGCAGCTGGCTTTGCAATTTATAACTCAGCATGGCCCTTAGGAGGAGGGCAGCTGGAACTCCGAGCATTTGCCATCACTGTGAAATCAGCAGCACCGTGTTATTGCCTTACCTGGCACTGTATTAGCAGGGGTGAAGTTTCTTTTCTCCGGTCCTCTCCCTTTTCCATCTTTTCATCCTGGTCCTTTGCCAGCGGAGATTGAACCCGTGCAGACTGACCCCTGGCCTCTCCCCACAGCTTGCTCAGGTTGCCTTCCAAGAGGCGCCGCTGGACCACACTACGAGGCTGCTGTCTCCATCACAAAGAAAGAGAAATCCCAGCTAAGTATGGAGCTAAGGACAAGGACATTTGCTAGCTCAGGGACGCAAGTTGCAAATGCTTGACCCAGTTGATGGTCCTGATGAAAGACATGCTTATCCAAAAACATTTCCCTTGAATCCCACGATTTTTTTTCTGCAGCTGCTAATTTGGTGTAAAAGTGTTGGCATGTCTGTGGCAGGCAGGCCTCCGGGAGGCAGTAATTGGAGTAGAAGAACATGTCTGATGCATGCTCTCCCCTCTCATATCTGTTCCTTCAGCGAAACGTGCACTGGAGAGTCTCATACCTGTTCAGGTTCTGCAATGCACTGCCTGCTGGGTGTGTGCTGACATCCCACCAGGCACATTCACACCTTCTAATGTGGGAAGGCACGAGGAATGTAGCATGTGTATGATGTACACGTGGGCAAGAAGGCAGGACTGCAGATATTTTAGGTGTATGAACAACTCTTTGTAGTGAAGCAGGAAGCTCCCCCTGAAGAAGAAACTAAAACGAGCTTTTAATGTTCCTTGGAGTCCATCACTGCTCCCTGCTATCAGATGCTCTAGCTATTGCCCAGTATTGATCCATCCAGTACCTGTAGAGTTACTGAATCAACAATGGGCAACACCAATGAAACAGGTGCCTGTTAGAGGTAGCTTTGTGCTTTCTCCATGTACTCAGCAGCACCATGGCCCTTCTAGAAGAGAGCAGCTGCTCTGAGCTGGCCATGGCATTCCCAGTAATAACTGCCTATTTAAAGAAAGGCAAATAATCTAAAGGGGTTAATGTGCTACAGCTTAAACTGTTGGTTTTATCTTTCTAAAAAAAAAAACTAAAAAATAAAAGTAATCTCCCAGGTGGTGCAGCATTTTGATGCAGGATCTTGTCAGTAGGCAGGCCAAACACCTGAACTAGACCAGATCTGCCATTGAACTGAGCTGCATTAACCCCAGGGTTATTTGTGTTTCAGACTAACTTCAGGAGTGGCCAGAGATCTGAGGCCAGAGAAGTGTGCAAACTGCAATTTTAAGCACCCTGACTTGTCAGATTTGCCATCTGGCACAGGACGGCTGTCACTGGCTCTTGGGTCACACTCAGCATTGCCCTTTGCAAAATGCCAAGTCCCTCATGCCTCTGTTTCCCCGCCACTCAAGGGGTGAGAGTCAGATCATTCACATGCTGCATGAGAAACACTGCAGCAGTTGAAAAAGTGGGGTAAAAATATCCCTCTGTTCCTGGTCTTTTCCCAGCCTGCTGTGCCGGCCCACAGCACAGCTGGCCGTTGTGCTTAGCTCCCTAAATACTCTGAGCACAGTGCCAGTTTGGCTGCCAGCTAACATCTGGGCCATGGGAAAAGGGCAGGGAACAAACAGCAGGTCTCCAAATTCCCATCCTCCCTCCTGCCTCTCACAATCTGGCATGCAAAGGACCTTTCCCTCTCCCTGCAACCTTTCCCACAGAACATGCAGGCCCTTTGCAGCTGCCCCCTTTGTCCCCTTGTCGCTCAGGCTGGGAAGAGGCCAGGTGCTGGTGGGGATTAGCTGAACTTTGGGATTTTGGAGGCACCTGATTCAAGACCAGACTCGTAGGGTGTTGCCTATCTTCTCTCTCACCAGTGACATGGAGAAGTGGAGACCATTGTAGCTCTTGGACTGGTCAGAAACAACTAGATTTAGAGGATGATAAGGGAGAATGCTGTGGATGTTGTGGCTGGAAGCTGGAAGGGGTGCCCTCTCAGAGCACTTAGAGGGACCAAAGAAGATTCCCAGTGCAACTTAGGGAAGGTTCAATGTGAAATCTCCAGGCCTTGCTATGATTAGTGACATTGTAGGATCTGGGGATCTTGAGTTTTGGGAGGTGAGAAGCCAGATCTTCAGATCCTCTTGGTACTTCCAGAATATTTTAGCTCATGTAGGTACTTTTTATTTTGCAATAAAAAAACCCCCCAGAACTGATCATGCTTTTTGTTGTAAAGCTGGAAACATGAGGTCTCCACGGAAATGCATAATTACTCATTATTGGAGACCTTATGTGCCCATGACATCCCAGGCACTGCTGGATGCATTGCATAAGATGAATGCACACCCAGAATACACAGAAAAGAATGGCAAAAATTAACAGCCTGTGACTGTAAAAGAAAGCAGGTATTTTATTTTCAATTACATGGGGCCTTGCTCTAATTTTAGGACATGGAGCTGCCACATCTTGAGTCTCTGACACTGTCAATGGAGACCTGTTTTGGGGAATTAATTAAACTTTCCTCCCAGTGTCAGTGCTATAGGAGTCGGGGGTGTTTCACTCTCTCTCCAAGATCAAACTCTCCAACACTTCCTACTGCTGCTTCATTTTCAGTACATTCCTTTTTTGTATTCCTGTCCTTCAAGAGGGAGCCAGATCAATTTAGGAAAAAGAGATGGGGTTTTCATAGTGCTGGAGAAGTGCCTAGAGAAACAAGCTGAAAGCATATTTTGTACTCTGATTTGCAGCCCCCAAAACATTGCAGCAATATCACAGTGCCCCATCAAGTTACAGGAACTGCTGAATCCCTCTTGGAAATCTAAGACCTGGTTCTTCTTTTGCTCCAAGTTAAGCAGAAACAGAGGTACCACACTGACCTCAGGTATGGCACTATGTGTGTGAATTTTGCACAGGGGCCACGCTTTATTTTGTGCCCTCTAACACCAGAGCAAAATGTCCATGTCAGAAAAAAACATGTTATGCTTTATTCACTGCTCCCTATGTCCATGGTAAAAATGTTTCAGCTATTCTGTTGTGGACCAAACATGAAGTTTGTAGTGGGTTGCAGTGACTGAACACTGTCACAGCATACAAGGAATTCTCCTGCCTGGAATGGTTAATTCCACCAGGAGAGCTGCTCATGTAAGTGATTTGGACAAGGACTGTATCACTCAAGGAACCCTTTGGGGCTTTAGGGTGCCAGTTGTTGCTTTGAGGCATGGTGTGACAGGAGTCAATCCCAAAGCAAAGCAGGTAGATGTGTTTCTGTTTTGGGGTCAGCAAACACGCAGTAAAAGGCTCAGAAGTGGCTCCTCTCCATACGCTGCCCAGGGACGGGCCCAGGGTCATGCCTGGCTGTGCTCCTGAGGGGATGTTCAAGCTGCAGTTCTGCAGGCCCCGAGGGCCAGCACTGGCTCCCTGGGCTCCAGTGTGGCCAGAACTCCTTCCCCACAGGGAGGAGAGTCCCTGCTCCTCGCTAAGACAGCACTGATGTGACGCCCCTCTTGCTCTCCAGCCGTGCCTGTGTGCAGGGCCAGAGGGGACACTGCACACCCATCCCTGCTGACAGCCATGTGTGCGGCTGCACAACGTGAGGTGATGGCTCAGGGTGACTTTGAGGAGCCACCCTTGACCCTGCCGAGCCAGGGACTCCCAGCAGCTGCTGAGGGAGCTGTGGGGAGGGTGGCAGGAGCAGCAGGATGTTCCAGCACAGGAACGTGGTGCTGACCGCTCATCTGCGCAGGGCAGAGCTGCTGCACCCCAAGGTTTCAGCAAGGAGGATTAGCTCCCATTCAGTGCCAGGGACCTGCCAGTCCCACACACGTGTGGCCTTGTGCCACTGCGTGCCTTGGGAGCTGGGGAATGCGAGCATCTGTGGTGTTGCTGCAACTGAGGATACAGAGAGAAGCACAGACTGCAGGGAGGGGCAAGATCTTTTATGACACCCACTGCCGCAGACAGAACAAGTGGTTGTGCCCTCATCACAACCAGACCTCAGCCCTCTTTTGGGAAAATGGTTTAGACCTCCTTGAGTAGTTTAATTCTACCGTGGAGAGAAGTTGGACAGCAAAACTGCCAGAGCAAGAAGAATATGTGTGCAGTTGAGCCAGCAATAGATCCTGTGGGAATCTGCTTCCAGCCTTGGGGAAGCCCTTCCAGACCACAGACTGCCAAGACTCCTGGAACAGACCTCCCTCCCTGTGATGCTTCCTGCTCCACGTCACCAGGAGATGCCCACAGGCCTCGCTCCAGTGCCTCTTCCCCAAAGGAGTCATCCACGAGTGCCAGGCACTGCATCTGCCTGCATGCCTGATTTGCAATCCTGCCCTTTGCTTGCCCCTCCATAAATCCAGAGAGTGGGGGGAGAGGGAAAAATGCAAAAAGGTGACAAGGTCAAACATAAGTGTCTCAGAGTTTCATGAACTGTACTTCCCTCCCTGCTAAGGAAGCATCCTGTCTTTGAGCTGGATCATGCAGGAATACATGGGGGTTTTCAGAGATGTCCTACATGGAAACACGCATGTCACGTGAACACATATAGATACTGGGTGAATGAAAATTTGGATTCTGGGGAGTCCTTCCAGTCCATGTCTGCCTGAGGAGTTTAGTTCCTATGGGGAGGTACAAGAAGATGGATGCAAGCAAATGAGTGATTAATTCTTTCCCCTCACCCTGACCTGCTCCTAGATGATCCTGAAGGGAAGTGTCATTTTTGCTGGACCTATGATCCTTTCACAAAGCCTGACAGCAGCTCCCAACTGGAATGAAGGCTATTAGGAGGACTCCCTCCCAAACAGGGTCCCACTGGACTCACCAGATCCTTGGAAGTGCCAAGCCTTGTCAAGCCATCCAGGGGCAGCAGATCAGCAGAGTCCTTGTGCACAAACTGGGTGGCCTGTTTGAGGCGCCTCTTCTGTTGCAGAATAGCTTTGTTCCTCAGCTCCATCTCACACTCCTGTCGCTCCAGGTCAGGAGAACCCTCGCTCTGCTTTTCCTCCTGGTGTCCTTGCCCCAGTGGCAGGGGGCAGCTCTTCCTTGTGCTCATGGTGAAGATTCGGACAGAACAGCTCCTTCTTGGTATGCCGGGGTGTTCCCTGAACTCGTCTCCTAGTGTTTGCCCTCTGGAAGCTGACTCAGTCTCTGATCTCCTTTCCCTTTCTCTTCCCCACGGCTCTCCTTCTCTTTCTTTCTCTGGCTCTCCTCCTGCTCTCTTAGTTATAACTCACCCATCTCTGAAGTGTCTCCGTGTCTGTTTCTCCCTCTGTCGTCTCCACTCCTCCGTGTCCCTCTGCTCCCGCCTCTTCCTCTCCCTCACCTCTCCTGCCCTGACTGCAGCTTTGCCTCCTCCAGTCCGTGGGTCCCTGTCGTAATAGAAAAAAAGCCCCGCGTCAGAAACCGCTCCCCATAAATCACGGCAGAGCCGGCAGGATGCTCCGGCTGGAAAAATCCAGCAGCAGAAGGATGGCCCCGCTGCTGGGGGCTGGGCTTACCTCGGCGGGCTGCGCGCACGCACCGCGCCTGTCCGTCTGTCTGTGTGCGTGTGTCTGTGTGTGCCAGCCTGTCCCCGGCTCCACGGGGACACGCGACATCTCCCGGCGGCCGCCGGCGCTCTCCACTGCCTCTGCCAGGGGGCTTTGACGCATCTCCGTGTCTCTGTAAATACTGGCAGCAACTCGGGTCAGCCTGGGAGACGATGCAGTGCCTTGGTAAACGGGAGAGAGCATCCTCCTCAAGGCTCCTGGCAGGCATGCCCAGTCTCATTTCTGCAGAGAGTGTCATGCCTTTGGAACAGGCTGCGCTGAAGGGTTTTTCTGTGTAGCTTGAATGAAATCCTGGAGGTCTGGTTTCTGCTTCCAGCCAAGGAACATATATTGGGCTCGACTCTGCCCTCATTTTCACCCCACTCTATCGAGAGCAATCCCCTCCGATGTTGCAGAAGCCTAAAATTACTGCCTTGTTGATACCAGTGGACTTGGCTCCCTTTTTATACCATAAGAGTGCTGACACTACTGCAGTGTGGAATGTCTGGACCAGAGCAGACATCCCTTCTCTCAGGGGAGACAGGACATGGTACAGCTCCCTTTTCCAACTTTGTGTCTCCATATTGTCCTGCTTGAAACTATGAATTTCAACTTGAACTGATGCTGCCTCTTTTTCATCCTTTTTCTCTGGTTAATGCACTGCCCCGTTAAGCACCAGTTCTGGTCTCACATACAGGGGAGGAACCCAAGTTTCGCTCAGCTGTGAACCTGAGGACAGTTATTATGTTTCTAGGAAAGGCAGCAAGGGGTGAAACAGCTTCCACGTGCAACATAGAAGGAGTAGTTGCAACTACGAAAGTTACAGCTTTCATAGTTTCAAAGTTTCTGTTCCCCCTTTTGTTTTGTTTTCTATCTTAGTAGCATTTAACATTCCGATATTGCTGATACCAATTATTTCTGTGTTCTAGATTGTGTATAAAAAAGTGAGTATGCAATATTAGGCAGTAAATCCAATACAAGGTATTATAGTTTCTACCGCAGCACTAATTTTGTCAGGAATGGGAGTAGAAATACATTGTAGCTTCTTTATACTCCAAGGCCAAACTTAAATACCATAATACAGGCAGAGCCCCAACAAGAGCTCAGCAGAGGTGTTTCGAACTGTCCTTGTCAATCTGTGCGTCAAATTAAGAAGAGAATTTAAGTAATGGATATTCCCACAGAAGCTGTGTTCCCACAGTCTTGTTTTCTCACCTGTGGGTTGCTATGATTCCTGATTTACACACACTTATGACCTCTTGCGGCCCCACTGAGTATCCTCGGAGTCTTGTCATCAAGTCCTTTAACCATCCGTGTAAACCAGTAGTGTGAATCATGCACCTCTACTCTCACACAGGGCCAAGAGGAGTTTCCCCTCCTCTGACTGTGAATACCTCAGCAGGCCAGCCATGACAAGGCGGGTCTACTTCTGCTGGAAGCAATGGCACTGCCAATTTTCTTAAAGGCTCAGAATGGACTCTAAGGCCGTAAAGTGCTACAGAACATCTTAGGACCAGATCATCTACATTTCCTGCCTTGAAGCCTATGGGCAGAGTCAGACAATTTCTGAGGAGATCATCTCCCACCCTGGATGTGTGTGGGGGCATGAAGAGGAGGGAACACTCCTAGGTCCCAGTCCCAGCACCTCCTTGCAGCTAGCCACCCTTTATTAGTTTATTTTGCACAGCATTTTTGCAAAGTCAAATCAAAACTGGTTTGCCTTGCAGCTGGGCTGGAGTTTTGCAGTTTTGCTTTTGGGCCCCGCCAGTTAGTCCTGGTGCCTAACTCATCTAGTATTTCTCTCTTTGTGCCTCAAAGAGGAGAAATCATCAAGTCTTGTTTAAAGCTTTCTCCCTACCTTCATCCTTTCTGCTTCTAAGTGCAGGTCACTTAACTCTTTATATTCTGTGATGAGTTAGTTCCTAAATCTGGCAAAAAACCCCAGCATTCTTATGGAGGTGAAGTCAACTAAAGGTACTATCTTCTCCCTTCAGAGGCATGCTATGTTCTAGGTCACTGTTTTTTTCTATTCAGCTATCACTTTTTCCATCCTGTTCTTAAACAGAGCCCATTTACTAAGTAGGTTAGGTGATTTCTGGTTTTGTTGGTTTTTTTGGTTTTTTTTTTTTTTAAATTCCTTTTTCAAAATGGACACTCCTAAAGATTTCCTAATGAGAAATCAGACCGCAGTGCAGTGAATTTAAGGGGATTTTGCAGCAGTTATATCTTTCCTAGTCATCTTTTGTAGGCCCTGAAAAATAATATATGACTCACCGGTAACCTGTATCAGAAAAATAAAACTGATTTTGATGAAAATATTCATGTACAGTCCCATACACATTGATAAACTATTTTCCTTTTCTGGCCAGTCACATAAAATAATCATAACCCATTAGACCTCGATATTCTGCACCCTTCATACAGAAATCTTTACAAGGTATGTAACAGTGCTATTTAGACAATAGAAGAAACACTGCCTCCACAGAATATAAAAGCTTTTCTCCCTGTTCCAGCTACCAGTTTGGCCTTTCAGCTCAAGTAGTTACAGGTCAGTGAGAGCTCTGGGGCAAATGGTTGCAGGTTCTAAGCACAAAGCCACAGCACTGTAGCTGTGTTTGTGGGCTTTGGTCCCTGGACCTGATCACCTCCATGCCTGAGAAACCCTGAAGAAATCAGAAGTAGTGCCCATATTTCTAAGGAAAGGCACTGAGGAGCAGCACTTCCCAGGAGCCAGTTTGCCCAGCCAAGAGGCAAGAGAGGATCAATATATTCCAGTCAGCTACTCCTCTGTTGGAAGAAGTTCATGAATAGTACCTGGAGTAGTGAAGGGGAGAAATGGGCTCCTTTGCTGAAGGAAGCAACTCACGGATTAAAGAACATGAGACAAAGGTTTTACTTCCCTCTGCCAGGAGCATTAGGGAGTATCCCAGCTGTTTGAGAAGTTGCTCTGTTGAGGGCTTTCACAGGTTTGGCTTTAAATTTCACAGACTGACATTTTTTTGCCAGAGATTTTCCTTGTATCTCACTTCTGGGAAGCTTTACCTAACCTAGTAATTCGTCTTAAAAATATTCTCCTGCTACTTTTGCAGCTTCTAGTGGTTGCTTCTCTTTTTTAGAGATTTCTTTTGAGCTTTGAATTTTTCTCTTTCAACAGTTTGGGAACTATTATTTTGTCCTCCTGAGAGCTGACACAGTGCAGGTGGGAGGGTGGATATTAGATGGAGAGCTTTACATTTCTTTTGTGACAAGTTGGGTGCTGACTGACAGAGCTCAGCAATAGCCCCCACATAATATAACCAACACAGAGGTTGTTTTTACAGTATACCAGTTTCCGACACACTGTCTCAGTAGTAGTGCAAGCTTCAAGTGGGTGTAAAAGTGACCCTAGGTGTAGCAACTATGTCAAAGCCAGGAGATTCCTTGTGGTGGATACTGCAGGATAACAATGAGGGAACTTTCTGCTCATTCTCCTGCATTCTCACAGCCTGTGCAGTCTGTGGATGCACAGATGGTGCAGAGGAGGAATGAGAGGACAAACCTTACTCAGGCAAACCATGCATGCTTCTCTCTCTCTTCTATCTCTGAAAAAGATTCTTTGAAAAGGAAAAGGTTCCTCTGCTTTGAATTCCCTCCAGTTTGTCTATTTGTCTATAATAAAATACCTTTTGACTCTTGAAATAATAAGCAAAAGGTTGCAGTGTTTATATCTGTGAGTATGCCTGGCAAGTTTCCTTGAGATAAATGTCATGTAAGATGTACATAATGTTTAGTTGAGCTGCTGGACAACAAAGTGTGTCCTGCCAACAAGGTCAGTCAGAAAGCAGAAAAGTTTGCTTAGTTAGGTAATTTAGGGTCAAGTCTCTGTAGTTATCTGCCCTATGGGACAGATTTATGGTTGCACGGTGGCAAATTTGGAACAATGTTGTCCAATATGAAATTCCTCTGCTGTATAAATATTTCTTGATCATTATAAATATAATTATAAATACAATATCATTATAAATATAATATCATTATAAATATACTGATTTGTGTCCTCCCTGTATTGATTTTCTTACTTGAGCTAAATTGCATTAAAAAAAGGCCTTTTCTGTTTGACTGGAAGAGTTATGGTTGCCACAGAACAGCTGATACAAAATTTCCCCTTCCATTACACAGCTACATGAATCACACCAGGAGACTTTGGCTTTGTTTTCGGGAGGGGAAAGAATCCCCACTGATGTGCATCTCCACTGATGCACATAGCAATGACAACTGTCTCACTCATGCTAGAGCTTCTCGGTGCTCAGCATGAGGTTTAAAGTAGAGAATAATTTCTGGTAGCAATATGCTTACCCATAAAAGTGTACAAGAGCCTGAGATGAAGGATAGTTATGTATTTAAGGCTGATAGTGTACTTGGAAATGTGTTGTCTCAAAGATGTCTCTCCTGTGTGTGTCTCTGCGTAGTTGCTTTCATTTCACTGTCCCTCCACTTCCCATCCATAGGGAGTGCAATATTTCCATTATCCACTTAGCCTGAGGCTAAGAATGCACTTGACACAAACACAGGCAATTTTTTCTAAGTCTCTACATAATGGCATAAAAATAATAATGAAAACTTTGCACCATTAAGGCTCCTTCCAGAGGATGTCCCTAAAGCTGAATACTCAAACAGTAAAAGCCAGCACATTTAGAGTTGCTTGGTAAAGCTTAATTTGGTATGTATGTGTGCGGGCTTAGTACTAAAACCACCTACAGAGTCTTGGCAAGGTGCTTTGGGTGGCTGTTTATGGGCTTCTATAACAACTTTTTGCATTTTTTTTCATGTAAAACACGAAAAGCAAAGAAAAAAGACAATCACCTACACACTTTTTGCCTGTACCCAGCTAGCTGTAGGATCAGAGCAAATCTCAACTTGCTCAAAATGAAGCCCAGATACAGTCCTTGGAAGGTAAGAATCTCTCTGATGGCTGTTTTTGCCTCCAGTGTAATTTCCTTTAGGGACAAGTTTTACTTTCAGAGTCCACCGTCAGATGCTGTGGAAAACTTTTGTATCAGCAGTTGCCAGGTGTACTGTGATGTTTCCTGTTTTATTTGTTCGTAAATGGCTTCTTTTGCACCTTAAAGCAGTTGAGATCAGTCAAGATCTTCATCAGCCAGCAGTGTATCTTGCTGAAATTAACTTAACCAGTGGGAGAGTCAGTCACTCTAAATGGTGTTGCAGCCCACCTCCTGTTCTCTTGTTCAGGCAGACTTTTATTTAGAAATGCAGTAATTCAGGCTTCGGTGTTCACAGACTAAATCTTTAAAGTCATGCTTCTGTTGTGGATGGCTTTTCAGGGACAATACCTTAGTCCTGCCTAGTGAATTGGCACCTTTTCCACACTGTATTTTCTCCTTGCTGCCACATGCAAGGCACTGGGCTCATCCCTTGTAAAAGAGTCAAAATCAAGACCAGAAATAAGTATTTCACATCTCTCATGCTTTTCTGTGGTACCTGATCATTCTGCGGTACCAGGCCCCAGTCTTAAACCCGAGGACTGTTGAATCTGTGACTATGATAGTCCTTACCCAGCTTTTGACTCTTTATGCTCTCAAACAACCTCAAGTTGTGCCAGGGGAGGTTTGAAATTAATATTAGGAAAATTTTGTTCATTATCAAGCATTAGAGAAAGGCTTCCTTTGGAAGTGATTGAGTCACCATCCCTGGAGGTATTTAAATATGCGTGGATTGTGACACTCAGGGACATGGATTAGTGGTGGGCTTGGCTGTGTCAGGTTAATAGTTGGGCTTGATGATCTTAAAGGTATTTTCCAACCTAGATGATTCTATGATTCTTTGTCTTCTGAACCCTCTCTCCATTTGACTCTTTGAGACACCTTCATCTCACCAAGATCTTTCTTTGTATCATCCACTCCCTGAAGCCCAGCAGAAGTCCCTTGGACACAGGAGGGCTCATGTTGCCAAACTCAGCTGCTGTAAGTCATGAAGAACAAATTCAGAAAGAAATCTCCATACACTCCAGCAAGTCTGTGCTGGGGCACATTCTGTACTGAATAAATCTCTTCTCAGATTTAGTTGCCAGCTGACTCTGGTAAGGATGTGAAAGAGATTTTTTTAAAGAATGTTCATAACAGCCAAAAACTGGAAAATTTTCACTCAACTCATAAAAAGGGAAACATCAAAGCCAAGAAGGACACCCTGACAAAATCCATACAAAGCAGGGAGGCACTAGGTCTTTTCAAGAAAAGTTTGCTACAGAGGATTTTATTAATCTGAGCAAAACATTTTTATGCTTTCTTTTATAGAAGCAATTGGGCTGCTTGAACTGCATTTTCTGTGTTCCCTGCTCCTTCTCTCCCCAGCTGAATAAGCCTCTACCTGAGGCTGATATTCAGTATGGTTATTTTCTGCTCAGACAATTCAGGATTTTATGATGGAATCACCAGCACAACTGTACTTCTAGTGCAGAAGCAGCTTTGTTTACACAATGCACATACAGTGGCAGAGGGATGTGTTATCATTCCAGGGATTTGATGGATAACAGTGCTGCTGTAACTGTGTAATTTTATTTTTGATTTTAAATACTGGACTCCTTCAGTTTCCTAGCCTTTAGGCTGCATTTGTACGTGCACCAGCTGCTTGTTACATTCTTGATGGCTAGGTCTTGGCATGATTTAAATGGCAACTGAGATCATCTCATGATCTCCTGACTTCAAGACTGTAGTAAAAACAGCAAACAAATAAAATCTGAAAGTCAGCCATGGGAAACAGCAAAACAGCTCTTATCAGTGTAGCATGCCAGTCCCGTGGGTATGCATAGCAGAGTGAAGACTGTCAGGAACCAATTAGCTACAGAGCGGAGCTCCTCAGATCAGACCATTCTGTGTCATTGTCATCATTAACCACAAATACCTGGAAAGCCGTATTGATGCTGAAGGCATCTTCAGTGATCCTGCAAGTTCCAAGCGATGTGCTTTACAGTGTCAGTTCTGCTGCATTCCTGACCTTTCTTCCCCTCCTGGAGCGACTGGTTGGATTGGATGCTAAATATATCAAATTGTCCAAAACTTTAGGGCTACCAAGAGAGCAGGCAAAACTGCTTCAAACAGAAGCCTTTCTAAAGTGAAGTTTAAAGTGGAAAATACATGTTGATAGCTCAGGATGGATTAGACCACCAGACTCATATAAATAGTTCTAAATCAAGTGTTTCGGGGCTTTGCAATATACATTAACCACAATAGAAATTTCAGCTGGAACACAGGTCCACAATCCAAAATAGCTTTATGCATAGACAAACACGTAATCTTACAATTCAGAATTAAAAAAAACCAAAACATATAAGTAATCTAGACATGTTACTTTGTGAGAAAAGTATAAAGTTGAGATTAAATGGTCTGGCCTGTTGCATAATGATATCAAATGTGAAAGAATACAGTGCACCAAGAAAAGATACCATACAGGTAGTGAAGAACAGTATTCTAGAGAAAATATCAACAATATTAAGGGATTCTTCCCAAGTCCAGTGAAGATGAGTTTTTTTTGTCCTGTTGGAAGATTGGTCCATCCATTAAACAGTCAGGGTTCTAATGGACCAGTCTCTTGTTTGTAACCATAGAAAACCTACCTTCTACAAATTACACAGTTAAATAAACAGAGGCTGTATTGGCAGTAGCCTCCTGTACATCCAGGAGAAGGTAATACAGACCAACAGCAGGCATTGGTGCATAAATTCATATCCGACTGTAGTTTAATAATTTGTACCTGCTGTTTTCCTTGACTTTCTTAAATAACATCACTAGATGTTTCTGGTTTTAAATTTGGTGCATCAAACAAAAAAAAAAGCATATGTGGAGGATAAATAATTCTGATTACATATTTGTATGCAAACAGTTCATCAGTGTGCTCTATAAAATGACTTTGTACAGATTTTGAGAAGTGGAAGAGAATCTGCTTTGCATAATCTTTTGCCTTTATTGCCTGTAAACTGTAACTGGTATTTATTATATTTCTTTTTCCAATAAATGTTGTAACTCAAACACAAGGACAAATGTGTCATTTGACCTGCATCAGCAGTTCAGACTCATGGTCTTGACATTCTAAAACTCTGCTTGTTTCAAAGCAAGAAGCCAGTCTGAGATGAGTAGTGAAGCAGGACATTTTCTTCTTAATCTCAGGCACCTAATACTTCGTTATGCCCTGAATATCTTTTTATCCAGTTGTAGTTCGCCTCTTCTGGAAAAAGGGGAGTGGGGAGGGAAGATATTTCTGTTCAGGAACCAGCTCGAATTTTTCAAGCCTGTCATTTTTCTGAGCCTATAGTGCATTTTAAAGAGAAAGTCAGGTATTTTACTAAAAAAATTTTCACCTTTGTTAAGAGCTAGACTACCCTCTGAGAGAAATGAAGACCTGACATCCTTACAAAAAAAGATTTCTGCAATGTAAAACAGGGTCTCTTTTCTTCCATATGGGGAAGTAATCAAGTTTTTCCTCCACCAGCCAAGTTGCAAAAGTAAAAAGGTCACAATCATCCTTGCTTACCTCATCTCAGGGAGCATTCAGTCCTTTCCAGCTGACAAAACATAGTGGGAGGAACCCCACTCAACCAATGAAAGGGAATTACCTTCTCCTTTGCATCTGTCACACTCCAGGTATCAAGCAGGAGCAGAACATCCACACTTGCTGTCTCCTCATAATTTGTGTGTCCCAGATCTCTTAAAAATTTTATCTTAAATTAATGTTTGCTTTTACAGGCTAGAAGGTGTTAAACATCTTCATTTTATTTTATATTTAATTATCAGAACTCAAGGACAGACCTGGGATCCTCCTGCACATTACTCAGAGAAGCCCTGGGAGTGCTATGCAAAGGGTGTGAAGAACTGTGCCTTCCTGCTCTTGAGCTCATAAGAGGACATGAAGTATGGCTCTGCTCTTACTGCAGAAGGGTGACAGAGGCATCCACTGTCTGACAAGGTCACACCTCTACACTGTAACCCTAAGACAGAATCTGCAGAGGGACAGGTAATAACTGCCTTCCCTTAAGGAAAGAATCCAGGCAGAATATCAAACAAACATATATGGAGAGAAATAAAGTCATATTTCGTGATTAAGTCCTCACCAATTGGTGCCTTGAACTAATTTGGCCAAAACACTGGTAAATCTCTTCTGGGAGCAAGAGGTAGAATTGCTTAATGGAACTTTTTCTGTTGTTCCCCCCACCTTTTTTGATATCATTACCCTTGAGCAGTGTTCTCAATGGAATACGTAAGAAGGGAAATGAAACTTTGGCACTACTATGTTCAAAATAAAATGTGAGGCGACCATCAAAGCACCTCAGTTGACAGGGAAGTCAGGGGAGCACCTGCCTGGAATTGACACAAAGGACAAGAAAATTTCAGTATTTGCTGGAGACATATCTTATTTAGCTGGCTCTCAGGTATCAGCTGTGTGTACACATCCTCTCAGGAGCAAGAAGTGAGATGAAAGGGAGATAGCATGCCTTAAGAAACCAAGTAGAGTGTTGACAGCTGTGTAAGATGCACTAGTAGAAAGTGTGCAAAATGAGGCCCCTTCCGCAGCCTTATAACCCCAGAAAAAAGGAAATAACCATTAAACCAAAGTCCTTGTAACATTGTATGATGGCAAATAACCTCTAACAGTTACCACACACATCTAAAACTGGTTTTATGTTTATAAGGGAAGGTAGAAGTAGTTTCAAGCAAGATTTAGTTTGCATTTAGAAGATACAGAAATTATTCTGCTGGTGGTATTTTGATGTTTTAGACTAAGTTTGTATGCTTCTGACTTGGAAAGTCAGGATTTATCCATAAGGAGCTGGAAGAAGTGTATTATATGAAGCAATGGGTTGAATAACCAAATCTAATGCGGTTTGGCCAACAAGGCCTGAGGAATATTGAAAACCTCCTAATGATCACTCACTCTGTGATCACAAAGCACATGAACATGGGATAAGAAGGGGTTCCTTGCGCTATGGGCCAATTCCAGCACGCTGCTAGGAAGGGTACAGATAACACTTAGCTGTGTTCCCACAGAAACTTTATTGAGCATGTGGATACAGGAGTCACCATTTGTCTGCAAGCAGAAGGATCAGATCTTTGCCATGGCAATTTTTTCTATGACATAAGTTCTAGAGAACTGGGAGGAGTTGTTTTATTGCACCAAGAGATACATACCTTGTGTTTCCAGAGGTCACTTTTCAGTGGAAATACCAGCTTTCCCTTTATAGGTTCTTTTTTATATTTTCAACTGCTGACTGTAATGAGGGCAGCTTTAACCATTGAATAGAGGTCCATCTTACTGCAACAGTTGTCTCTACCTAGTCCTCTAGGTACATAACAGACCTCTAGAATCAGAAGAACTATGTGGCTTGATCCAAGCTCTTCTCCATTCCAGCCTGGGAAAAGGAAGCCAAACCAAGATTTTATGCTGCAATCCAGATATAACCTCTTTCAGTTTGACTTGGGTCACATATAGGCAATTTTTCAGATCTTTGCCCCAGCAACCTTCAGAACAACCTAGACCAATGTGGTTTTGAAGTAAAAAAAAAAAAAAAAATAAAAATCTGGGGTTTCAATTAGAGTAGAACAATACAAGGGATGTGAACATATGGACAACACACTCTAGGTCAAACCCTTACTAGGCCAAATATTCCCATAACCCTACAATAATAAAATTATTATTATAATTAAGGGCTAATTTAAGGAATGTACAGTATTTACAGCCATTAAAAGTAGACAGAAGATACTAAGTAATAGGGGAACAAAGTAAAGGGAGATTAAAACAGAGCTAGGAGGAGGTTCCTGGGCTCTTTCCTATTGTACTGAGGAGTGTGTTCATTTCCTCTGCTACCTTGAGTAACAAATGTCATTCAGGGCCTATCTAGATGTTCTCATTATAAGAATCCCTGGAGAGAGGCTATCTCTAGCACAAGGTTAGAGAGGCTCTATCAGCTTGTTCCACTCAAAGTCTATAGCATCTGATAAAGGAAGCTCATAGCAGCTGATGGACCGGTCTCCCAGCTTAGCAGGAGTCAATAATACTCTCTGTTCCCATGGGTGTGGAAATTAGTCAAAAGCAGTTGTCTTATATTACGTGAATGAATCTCAGAAGAGTAGAGTGCTTTCTGTAACATCAGAACAAGTCAAATTCAGTCCTCAAGCCAGATCACTTCAGTTCAGGTATGAGCTGAGACCAACTAATATCTGTGCCTAAATTTTCATCCTCAAGACCGGGAAAGCTGATATCTAGAAGGATTTTGCTGAGACTGTCGTTCATGGTGTCCAGGATAAGGCCCTCCATGAGTGACCGGTTTTCAGTAAAGCCGGAGGCTGTCAGTTCAACAGAGGATTGCTTAGAAGTGTCACAAATAAATGCCGGAGAGCTTGTGAGGGGCACATGGACCATGTCACTGGATTCCGTATTGAGCAGTTCCCGAGGAGAATCAAAAAGAGGATTTTTAAGGGGTGTGCTGTTAAAACCCAGCAAGTCCTGGTTGTCCTGGAGGGGTGTGAATGGCAACTGAAGGGTTTTCACCGGACTGAAGTCCAGCTCATGACTTCCCTTGGCTAAGGAAGCAGACTTCCAGGTGTCAAGGCCCTCCAGTGAAGGCGTAGTAGTGGCTGAGACTTTGCTGGGCGTGGAAGAAACCGGCAATTTGCTGAACACGTCCTTGACTGGTGTTTTAAAGGCCCCCTCTTCTCCCTGTGAGCAGCTGAGCTGCGATACATTCTCAAGGGGCTGGTTTTCCTGTGGGAAGGGACGGTCTGCCCCTAACCGGAAAGGGTCAAAGCCATTGCTTTCTGGCAAAACAAGGACAGGCTCTTCTGAACAAGGCCGTGCTAGGTGTTGTTTCCTTCTGGATCTGCCCACCTCCTGCCTTTCCCTCCTCTTTATAACTAAAGAGTCAGAAACTGCCTTGGATGGGGACTTCAGTGTGGTGAACTGTTTCCTCTCCTTTGTGGATGAGTCTGGGAGGAACAAGCTTGGCTCTTCCTTGACCGTTACGGTTGAGGCAAATGGAGACAGCCAGTCATCCGGCTGAGAGCCTTCTTCCTCCTTTATGCAGGCACCCTCGGGGAAAGAAGACAATTCCTCCCCAGGCTGGGAGCTGTTCTCCTGTACGGAATGGGTTGGGGAAAATAAACCTTCATCACATTGACCCTCCTCCTTGACAGCAGCAGTGGGTAAAGAAGATGACTCTTCTGCAGACAGTGAGATCTACAATGAAACGCAGGTGACATGCAGTCAGTAAGCAAGGACCTAAGCTACGCAAAAATACAAATAGCAGTGTAAAGAAGAAAAGAAAGACTGGCATTTAAGGTCAGCCGAAAGGGTAAAAGGAAGATATTCAGAAAGCAGTAATTGTAACAGACCAAGATTGATCTCTGTGAATTCAATAGAAAGAAGCCTAAAGATCGATCACACGGGAAGGATTCTAGCTAAGTGATTGAAAGTTATACCCTTCAGAGCTCTCCTGCTCTGAGGAACTTCTGGGAGTACAGGCAGAAGGAGAGCTGAGTATTTCTGGAAAATATATAACCCCTTTGATTTTTTCTTACATTATCTAAGTGGGAAGGAACAACAAAATGAATGAGGACAGTTTTCCCAGAAACCAAGGAAAAGAAAGAGAAAAAAAATGAGGTTATCAAAAGAAAAAGAACGCAGGAGAAAGATAAATCATAGCTGGAGAGAACATAAAGCAGCAAGCATACAAAGGAAAATAGGATTATGGCTAGACAGGATGGAAGAAGCTAAAGCTTTACAATGTCTAGGCATACAAGAGCAGTCAGTGAGATGCCAAGAAAAAGATCTGTTTAATAGCTGTTTTTCTTGAGCCAGAATAACTGGGAACTTCACAGGATTAGCAAACAGCAGATACAGAAATCCTCTGGGAAGAGACTACATAAAATATATACTCTTTCAGAAGTTCCTTACTGTTACTTGTCTGTACAGCTATCAAAAATATGAATGATTTAGCGTCAGAACAAAGCCATATCTCCCATTCTTTTTTTCTTCACATCTAAGCACTAGAGAAAAGTTGTCTTGACCAAGCCATCAAGTCCCCTCCTCCAGTGAATTATAGAAACATCCTTAGAGCAAATAAACTAGCAGGTAGTAGTCAGCCTAGAGACAGTAAAGTATAGCAAGGATTATCACTGGCTAGTTCCTTAATAGGAGCTTGGAGTTTTAGAGCACCTTGTAAAGGTGCACAAAGGAACCATAGGAAGAAAAGGTCCACTGAAGGCAAGAGAGATAGAAAAAAAGTAAACCAAAAATCCAAACAAACATACCCCCCGCTAAAAAAATCCAACATCCTCCCTAGCCCCCTCCTTGCCTCCCCTCCAAAAAAAAGAAGAAAAAAGAAAGAGAACCACACAAACCCCCTCAAAACGCCTCGGAAAACAAGAAACCAACCTTTGGAGCAATGCGCACACGCTTATTGCTCTGCAAAGTCTCCAAGCTGTTAAGGGATGCTCCCTGTGCCATGGACAGAGGAACTTTCATGGAAGGCTGCAAGACAAGAGGCTGACTCAAAGGAAACTGGATTGGAACCAGGTAGGAGTTGACACGAGGAAGCAAAGGCTTCATCTTTCGGCCTGGAAGGGAAAAGAAGGGACTCACTCTTGCTTGTTCTCCACTGCTAACTCTTGAAACCCTGTCACTTTACAGAAAGTCCTTCTAGGCACCCCAAAATAAACATTTGATCAGATCACTTGCCTTCTCTGCTAATTTTAAGGATACAAAGCCAGAGCCAAATACCGAGCCAGAAGCCTCATGAACAAGAAAATAACCTTTCATGCAGATCCTACCCCTCAAGCTGGAGCTCTCACTCCATTTGAGTGCCCGGTGCCCACCATCTCACCATCACATCCTCTCAGAAACAACAATACTGCTTTCCATTTCAAACTTGACAGTAAGGAGCATAAAAGCTGGCAAACAGGGATAACACACTCCACTTGCATTCTTAAAGAAATCTCGGAGAGTGCCCCAAATTCATTGGATTGATTCTCTTTGGCCTAGACTGTTGTAGACACTTACGTGAATTCTGGGGTTCAGTTTTGCTTCCCGTGTTCCTCAGGGGATCTGGAAGATGACTCTTTTGTTGCTGCAGTCATTGTGAAATAAGTAAGAGGAGAAGGAGAAAAGAAAGAGATTAAAAGAAAAGAATCCACATTTACTCTGCTGACTCACTGAGAACTGTGAAAGCAGAGGTCTGTGCTGTACCAATGCAGAGAGAGCAGCTGTTAGCACCCAGCACTCAGGCTGGCTCTAGGTCTGTGCCACTTGCTGGTTTGTGGCCATGCTATCCCAAAGCCAGCTGCCCACTAAAAGATGTGTAGGAAAAGAGACAACATGACAGAGCTGCTCCAGCTGCAGACTCCACTGCAGAAGTGAGCTGGTTTTGGCACCCTCAGTGCCTGAGGAACAATGAATAGGATGGCTTTATTGTATATTGGATGTCTATACAAACCACAGACCAGATAGGTGTTCAAATGGAATAGCAACAGTATGATCAGAATTCTGAGCAGATGGAAAGAAGGCTGAGGTTGTAGCTGTGACAGAAAAGTGTTTGACTGGATACTTGTAAACCCATCACTGTTAAAACTTCTGAATGCAAGAGTGACAGCTAACAGGTTCATCCTTTCAAGAGTCACAACGCAGTGGGCTCCAAAATGAAAAAGAAGCACAGAGAGATCCTATTCTCTCTGGATCTGAGCCCCAGAACAGATTGGGACTGTTGTCATGGAGAAGATTTTACCAGAGATCTGTTTGGGCTTGCTCTCTGAAGCCTATTGGTGTCCATTGCAGCCTACTTCAGCAGCAGACTTCCAAGTTGCTCAAAACTGTTCAGCTCTACCAGCTAGAGAGAGACTGGACCATCTGAAGGCAGTCAACCTTTGGCTAGACCCGTTTCCCCACAAAAGGTGTACATGGAGCTGTGTGAGGAGATGCAGCAGTGACTCAGTTCCCTTCCCCAAGCCTCTTGTCCTTTCCTTCAGTGACTGGCAAGAAGAGAATGGAAGATCAAGCCCCGAGGCAGATGGTAATTCTTACTGATTCAGAGTACTCAGGCGATGTTGGTGACCCCAAGTCCAGTGGCTAGTGGCAGAAGGCATTGAGAGGGAAAAAAATTAAGATGAAGTTATCAGAGAGGGGGACAAATGGAACATTTCAAACTTGTACAATCTGAGCAAACAAAAGTTAATTCTACCCACCCACTGCAGAAAACACAAGAGTCTAAACACACCTATACCAGACTCCCAAGCTCTACTTCCCTGACAAAATGGTATACCTAGTTGGGCTAAAGCAGCTTGACCTTACAGTTAAAATAAGGTGCCTCAGGCTATTGTGGCATTTAGAAACTGGATAGCCTGTTCTATTTTCTCTGCATGAGGCAACTCACCTTAAATACCTGGTCCAATGTTAAGCAACGGTTTGCATCAGGGTGAATAGTCCAGAAGGAGATTTTACCATTGGCAGATGTCTCACGGACAAACATATCGTGAAGGGACAGGTTGTGCCGAATGGAGTTCTGGGGAGAAAGGAGCGAGGAGGAGGCTGTAAAGCAGTGGGTTTGTTATCAGCACAGCAAGGCCTACCTCAAACATGGCTGCCCTAGCAGAGGGATTACTTTCCAGAGTGCAGACAACACCGAACTTTCATATTCACAGCGTACCCAGCCAACCCTGTTGTCAGTCTCTTATTCTATTTACTCTCGAGATCTCTATTCTTACTCCAGTGATCAAACATCCCATCATCTTGTTTAAGTAGGATGAGACAAGGGATACAAGAAGTGGTAGTGAACATCTGGAGTGAGAGCGTATTTGGGGTGAAATGTTTAAATGAGCTTCCATCTTGCTTTGCAGGCTGGGGAACAACTTTTCATTTTGTTCCAGAAGGCATGTAACATCACCCACAGCAACTTGAGGGCCTGCTTGTTACCTTCCAACCTGGCTTAGCTACATGTTTAAAATAAGGGAAATGGTCCTCAATCCAGGTATAGATGTCCTTCAGGGTCATGCGCTTCTTCTCCGTGCTGTTGATGGCAAACTGGATCATGGCCATGTAGGAGTAAGGAGGTCGTTCTGACACTGAATCCTGCCATGAGGAGGATGCAGCAGCAGTAGGAATACCAGCAGCAACAGCTTCCTCTTCAGTCTGAAAGACAGAAGGGGTGATATATAAATGTTCATAAAGCTGACAAGAAGGCTCATGGAACACCCCTGGATCCTCCAGGTTCTGCTATTCAAATCAGTAAAGGCCAAACTCAAGTTACTTAGCTATAGCAATGTCTAATTCTTGTAAGTCTTCTGATCCACATAGATTACTTCCTTATCAAAAGTTTTAGCACACGCTCTCGTATTCTCTTACTTACTTTGACTCTTTCCTGCAGAGGCATCTGATTCTCTTTCTCTGTCTCTTCCTTCACAGAAGAGGGATTTAGCCCATCGGATCTCATCTTCCCCAGCCATTGGATGTTAGTGAGGCTGTTGTCCAACACAGAGCTCATTGTCTCGCCACTGCCTTTTGGGATAACAACATAATAATCACAGAATCATTTAGGTTAAAAAAGACCTCCAAGACCATCGAGTCCAGCCTGTGACCAAACACCACCTTGTCAACTAGACCATGGAACTGAGCGTTGCATTCAGTTGTTTCTTGAATACCTCTAAGGATGGTGACTCCACGACCTTCCTAGGCAGTCTGTTCCAATGCTTGACAACTCTTTTAGGGAAGAAATTCTTCATGTCCAATCTGAACCTTCCTTGGCACAACTTGTAGCTATGCCCTTTTGTCCTGTCATTTGTTACCTAGGAGAAGAAGCTGACCCTCACTGCTCTACAGCCTCCTTTCAGGCAATTGTAGAGAGCAATAAGGTCCCCCTGAGCCTCCTTTTCTCCAGGCTGAGCAACCCCATCTTCCTCAGATCTTCCTTATCAGACCTGTGCTCCAGACCCCTCACCAGTTCTGTTGTCCTTCTCTGGACTTGCTCCAGCACCTCAGTCTCTTTCCTGTCATGAGAAGCCCAAAACTGAACACAGGATTCCAGGTGTGGCCTCACCAGTGCCCAGTACAGGTGGACAATCACTGCCCTGGTCCTGCTGGCCACACTATTGCTGACACAGGCCAGGTGCCATCGGCCCTCTTGGCCACCTGGGCACACACTGGCTCATGTTCAGCTGCTGTTGACCTGCACCCCCAGGTCCTTTCCTGCTGGGCAGTTTTCCAGACACTCTTCCCCTACCCTGTAGCACTGCCTGGGGTTGTTGCAATGCAAGTGCAGGACCTGGCGCCTGGTCTTATTTAACTTCACACAATTGGCCTTGACCCATGGATCCAGCCTGTCCAGATCCCTCTGCAGAGCCTTCCTGCCCTCCAGCAGATCAACACTCCCACCCAATTTGGTGTCATCTGTGACCTTACTGAGGATGCCCTCAATCCCCTCATCCAGAACACTGATAGATATTAAACAGGACTGGCCCCAATCCTGAGCCCTGGGGAACCCCACCAGTGACCAGTCACCAACTAGATGCAGCACCATTCAGCACCACTCCATGGGCCCAGCCATCCAGCCAGGTTTAACCCAGTGAAGAATGCACCTGAGCAAGCCATGGGCTCCCAGCTTTTCCAGAATAATCCTGTGGGAGACAGTGTCAAAGGCTTTACTGAAGTCCAGGTAGGCTACAACCACAGCCTTCCCCTATCATAACTCTCCTTACTCACAAGTAACCCTTCATCTGAGCTGTCAAAAGGAAGGCATCAGTCACATGTCTAAAAGATGGCATTGCAACACTAATATTGTGGAAGGAATTCACCTTGAATTCCTGATTTCATGTGTAGTTGCTCAATTTCTGAAAAGAGCTGCAGCCGTAAAAACAAACACTCAAACCAGACTATTGCTGTCAACCAAAACAGGACAATGTTGATCTAGTACTTCAAAAGCAGAAAGACTTAGCACAAAATCTAAGTCAGAAGGTCAGATGTCTTCCACCAAAAAAATATGTCCACTATAATCCTTCAGATTTCACTACATATGCAAAGCTATGTAGATTATTAGAATAAAACACATAGCTATTTTGTAATTAACAAAATATTAATAATTACTGCATTCCAAGATGCAAGCGCTGCACTCATCGGCCTATTTCAAATCTCTTTGTCTAGACAAAAACACCCAACAAAAATCCAAGTAAAGGCTACATACTGTTGCTTTCCTGTTCCTGTCCAACCACAGGATCAACTGAATGCCGGAGCGCTGTACTGCCTGCAAGACCAGGTGTCTGTGCAACGTTTTTCTCTCTTTCTTGACCATCTGCAGCCTTGATTGCTGCACTGGCTTTCTTCTCTGATGGGAGATGCTGCGATGGTGCTGGACGTGCTGAACGGGATGTGCCCCCACTGCTAACGAGAATGAACTTGTTGGGTCCATTGTTGCCACACTCTTTTCCTTTTGCTGTCAATGCCTCTATGATGCTCTGAATATCAGCATTTGTAGGGATGGCCACTACCTGTGTGTTGGGCATTGTAGGATGGTCAATTATCTTTATTCCCGCTGGGAATTTCTGCAGGCCACAGTCCCTTTTGTCTCTGGGTTGACTGTTGTGTTGGTCTTCCTGCCTGTGCTCCTGCTTAGGAGCCTTTTCATCCTGACCTCTGTTCTCATCTCTTGCTGAAGTACTGGATTCATCGTTCTGTGGGAGGGTCAGTTTCCGTCTTTTGAGAATTAAGGGTCTGCGAGGGCTGGTCCTCATTATTGGTCTATACTGTCACTCTCCATTGAAAAGGAGAGGAACAAATCCTGCAAAACAAAAGGTACAATATAAGGGTGTAGCAGATCATCTCAAGGCCTCCCACAGAGCACACATTCTCAGCAATTGCTACAAAGCTAAAAATACAAAAGGAAAATAAAATTGAAAGCGTTTAATAAGGCTGACAAGGCTACTGAAAAATCGTATTGTACCTTTTTAATCCACACCTTGTATAAGCAGGATAGGAGAGATATTTTCAGAGTAGATAACTTGCATCATAAAGTACATAATAATGAGCAAAGTGTGTATGTGCTTTACAGAAAGACTTAGCTATAATGTGACTTGACCAGCATCAGCCAGCCAGCTGGAGGAGAGGGAAGGTATAACATAGAAATAGCAGTGCTGATTCTTATAGCTGATTGCTATAAGCAGCAGATTTCACAACCTGTGTGAAAAGGGAGTCTACAGGTGGTTTAAGATCTAGGAAGCAGCGATTATCCTGAACACTACAAAGGCACACAATAAATGCAGCAGAAGTGCTTTAAAACAGATGCTGTGAGACTACTGCTAATAATGCCATCAGGAATTTGGTGGAGCCTGTGCCTTTTCACAGACTATACCAGAACACTATGCAAATTGTACTTATTGTTTATCATTAGAGATGGCAAGAAGAATGGAAACAAATACCAAAAAAAGAGTTCTTTTGCATTGCTCGATTTGACGGCGTCAGCGAGCAAACGAGAAAATTCTCAGTAAGAATCCCATACATTGAAACAAAGCAGAGTCCAGCAGATAACAAGCTGAGCCGATGCCCCGTGCAGAAAGCAGACAGCCCTGCGATCATTCCACGCGGGTTCTAGCACCCGGCACAAGCATGGCCCTTTGCGATCTGCTCCACCCTCTTGAGGAGAGATCCCGGTAAGACAGCACCAAAAGAAGAACCCTGAGCCAGCCTCCCAAAGGCTGCGTTCCTTGCAGGAGCGAGTCACTTCCCAAGGAGGTCTCGAGCTGCTATCCCCCACACAGGCCCAGGGGCACCGCTGTGTACGCGCGGCCCCGAGGCGACAAAGAGGGCAGCGCCAAAGGGCTCCCAGCTCCTTCTTCACCCGCTCCAGCCCCTGCGCTGCCGCGCTCGCCAGCAAGTTCACCTGCTCCCGCGGGGCCCTCCGCCCCAGGCCGGGCCGGGCCCAGGCGCTGCCCTCTCCCAGCCGCCCGATACCCCTAGCGCGGCCCTCCGAGGGGTGCCGATCCTTGCGGGGAGACCCTGGAGGAGCGTGGCGGGCGCAGGTCCCGACTCACCAGCTGCCCGGCCGGGCAGGGCCGATGCAGGGCAGCGGCAGGCCCAGTACTCCCAGAGCGGCCCCGGTTTGAATTTGGCGCCCGGCGCAGCGCTGGCCCAATCACGTGCAGGCCTGCGCCAGTGAGCGGGGGCGGGGGCGGGGCCGGCCGGAACAGGCCAATGGGCGCGCAGAGGGCGGGGCCGCGGCCGGGCGAGCCAATCGGCGGCGGCCGCGGGGATTACGGAT
>WEKY01005623.1:106246-127825 GCA_013390045.1 Picathartes gymnocephalus
TTTTAATAGCTGACTTGATATAGCTGGCTCAGTAGGTCAACTGCTCCCATTCCTGCAGTGCATTTCTAAATATACCTTTTGTTAAGCAAAACATTTATGAGTTTTCCAAGATAATTTGATTTCCAAGCAAGTCTGTCTTCAAACCCATTTATTTGCCTTTTACAGATTCGAGAGCACTTTAGCATCTCCTTGGGGTGCTTCCCTCTTTCTTCAGTTGGCTCCAACAAGCATCATGACGTTTCTAAGTAGTTTTACCACACCTTTTGATGCCTCCAAAGAAGAAGGTAACCCACAAGGCCAGGAAGGCAGAGCTAGTTTTCCTTGAGAGGCCATGGGCAGGACCCATCCATTGTTATGAAACTCCACCACATTCAGCTGAGAATCCCAGACGGGTGCCTACAAAACCTGTGGACCAGAACACCTCTGCTGCCTGGGTTGGTATAAATTATCTTTCCTCCTGCATCCCACAGTAAGAGTTTTCAAGTTTCTCCTGTATGTCTTAGCAGAAAGCTACCTGTTCTGGATATGGAAAATTAGAAGCCCAGACCTGAATTTCCTCTGTTGGCCTAAAGCATAAATAAATGCTTGAGTTGCTTCACATTAGAAGAATAAACACTAAGGTCTTGGTTACTTGAAGACATAAACTGTGTGCAGTCTGCACTGATTAATGACTATTTGTATTCTAGAAAAATAATTCCCATCAGGAAAACACTGTTTTCCTTGGCAACTGAAAACCCTGCATGTAATATACATTAGGGGAGATTTTTCTTATTGGCTTGCTGTTTGAAATAACTGCTGAATTCTAAATGTTACCTGTTAAAGTATTGGGTACATTGTTTACATCTGACACAGTTAACTTTAGAGAACACAGGTTTTCACTTCAGAATTATTTGTTCTAACGTGCCTTCTTTTTCATTTCTGTGTTTTGAATGATTTATCTTCATACCAATTTTCTGATGGGTTCCTTTTCTTGGGACTGTTTGCAGTGTCCTAAAATACTCCTTATATTGTGTAATGTAAAGATTTAATTTCTTTTAAGCAAACAGCTGCAGCAAAGACAGACTGTTCCTATACAACAGTAGTCATCACCTAGGGGAGCTCTGTTTAAACATTACTGCTGCTTGACTCTGCTTGTCCTGGGAAAAAATTCTATATGTAACAAGGAACAAAAAGAAAAAAAAAACCTAACCCTCAACACTGCTCTTTACAAAGCAAGCTCAGGAAGTGTGGTTTCAAACCTGCATGAAACACTCCTTTGTTCCTGTTGACCTGCAGGTATTTTTGTGATGGCTTAGCCTTGAAGTAGAACATCTGCAATATTTAACTCTTTAATTTTTTTTTGTATATACTTAAGGCAGTTAGCTCTATAGTTTCTGAATCACAAAGTAAAATAACTGCTGTGAATAAGCATTCTTTTTGTTTAGAAGAGTTGGAAACATCCACACTGGCAGCTCTTTTGTTCCAAAAATACATGGATTCTAAAATTTGTTTGAAGCTATCAGTACTGAAACTGTTAGATATTTCTCCATTTGGAAACTGGTAGGTTTGAAACTTCTGGAGGCATCCTCTGCAGATTGTCTGTCAACTTGTTTCAATGGAAACTAATTTTCCTCTTTTTGGCATTATCTAAGTTTGTCATACCTTTTCTGCTGCTAGGTTCCTGCATAGGTAAAACCTACCCTAGATGCTCTCTGAAGCCAGGAAGCCATATCCTTAAAATCAGGGACTATGTTAAGTATGTGCTGAGATACAATTATTATGGAATCACTTCTCTTTTCCTGCACAAAAGCTCTGCATTCAAACAGTTCAGCTGTATTGCAGACAATCACCATCCTTAGTTAAATTGCATTCAGTTTTTTGAGGAACTATGTAGTAACTTAAAAATTCTGAAGGAGATCTGTAGTTACCATAGCAAGAACTCAGTTTGGTGTGCTCTTGGGAAAAGCAAACTGGAGTCTGAAACAGAGTCTGACTCTTTCGTTGAATACCAGGAAGACAAAGAACACTGTAATAAAAGGATTTCCAGGATTTGAGTAAGAGTCCAGAATCATTTAAAGAAATACAGACTGTTGAGCTTGGACCACCTCTTCCATAGAAAACTGATTGTAGAAGTAGATTTTGCGTGCTCTGTTACTCCAGAATACAGAAATTAACTATGTTTTGTAACAAAAATGTTTTGGGAGAAGATTTTGAATACCACATTAACATAATCTAAGGGGATTGAGCTAAGTGGGCATTCTTTAATCATTTTGTCTTGCTCTCTCAGTTCAGCTTCTACTTCTTTGGGGAGGCTGAGGATTTAGTTCTTTGAATCTGTTTGAGTTATGCTAAGACACAGAAAGAAAGAGGATCCATTCTGAACTTTCTTAAATCTGCAGGGGTTACAGGAGTAGACACCACTTAGATTTCCTTTCCAACCCAAATCTTGAGTTCTTTGTGAGTTGGCAGTGTTCCCTTGCACCCCAATGACTTTCCAGAGAAGAGTGGCAGAACATGATGTTGAAATTCAGAGTTATCTCATACATAATAACTAACTTTGTTAGTAACTCATTTGCTTCACTGCAGACCAGATTACTCAATGAACACACTGAAAAAAGGTGGGGAAGTAGAATCAGGTAGGCATTACTTGTCTGGAGAAAAGGGTTGGGTTTTTATCTTATTATGTCTTTCCCCTCAGGTGTCCCCACAATTTGACACAAGTAAGTCTGTGGTGTTGAAAGCATGCCAGAAGAAGCGTGGTGGTCCTCACAAGCCCTATAATCAGGGCGCCAACCACAGTTCATTTCATGCAGGAGGAGCTTGTCGAGGAGCTGTAGCCTGCAGATTTCCTTCTTTAACTTTTGAGAATCCAGAAGGACATGCAGTCCATCCGCTGGATGATCCAAATCGCTTGAGAAAGAATGCACAATGCTCTCACAACCAGCCTAAGAAAGGGACAGCAGTGAATGCCAACATCCAGGTGGAGAGTCCAGAGAACTGTAGAGAGCCTGCTCCCCAGCCTGTGGAGCAAGCAGCCTTTATTCCACCAGATGCAGAGGCTACACAGGTTCCTTCCCTAAGGAATGGGAGATGCAGTAACACTCTGTCACAAAATAGTCATGTCTGGCATCCAGAAAAAGAGCTGGCATTTGGCATTGATCCCTGTGGGAGAGGGGAGTCGGCATCAATACTGGTTACAGATACTCCCGAGCACGAGTATGGAGTAAAGGTCACCTGGAGACGGCGGCCCCACATAATGAAGTACCTGCGGGAGCAAGGGAAGCTGAGCGCTGCGGACATTCTGGTGAAGACAAACATCGAGCTCTCGAGGAGACAGGCGCACACCTGACCTGGCAGGAGCAGCCGCTCTGCTGCGTGCAAGGACACGCCCCAACAGATGTCGCTTAGGGGCTGAAGAGGGGACGTGATTTTAGCCAGGCCCTCTGCTGTGCCTGGCAGAGCCTCCGAGAAACGCCGGCGCGGGCGCGAGGGAGACTTGGCGACAGCGGGGGGGTCTTTTGGGGCGGCGTGCCCCGGGGAAGTGTGTATGGAAAGGGCTTTGTGCCCCACGGGGCTCCAGCCGGGGCCGTTTCTCGCTCTCGGAGGAGGCGGCGGGCGGGTCCCCTGGGGAGGGCCGGGGGCCGACGTCGTGTTCCGCTGCGCGTGCGCAGCGCCGCGGCCAATCGGCGGGCAGCGTGCTCGCGGCCACGGCCAATGGCGGCGTGCCTCAGTGCCGCGCGCCGTTGCTAAGGGCAGCGGCGGGCGGGGGCCCGTAGCAACGGCGGGGCCGCGATGGACGGAGCGGGGGGACCGGGCGGTCCCGCCGCCCACAGGTGAGGGGGGCTCGGGCTGGCGGCGGCGGCGGCGTCCCCGGGACCAAAACGGCCTGGGCAGGGGTTGCCTCTCGTGGCAGCAGTGCCCGGTGCCGGGATGAGCAGCCGCAGCGGGGCCCGGGCGGGCGGAGCCGCTCGGCAGCGGCCACACGGGTCGGCGCTGCCCCGATAACACCCGCATCCCCCAGGCGGGCGACAGCCAAGCTGCTGTTTTTTGTGTGCGGGTATGTTTTATGTGCCTCACTCCTCGACGCTGTTGTGCATCGTCTAAATCCTTGTAGATTAAACCGGTTTTGCGGTGTCTCAGTTCACTCTTCGTTTCTAGGCGGTACTTTGAAGCATTTTCACGGTGTTATTCAGCCCCTCTGCTCCTCCTAATGAAGCTCTCTGGGTACATAGTACCGCTCCCAGTGTGCCTTTGCAAGAAAAAAAGGAGGAATAACTGAAATGAACTCAACTGATGTAATAACAAAACCAGCTGTGAGCTATGGAGAAGAGGTTTTGGAAAGACTTTATGCTTGTGGCACTTAAGTAGCTCAAAATCGAAATAATTTGAAATTAAATGTGAGTATACAGGCAAGCAAAAGGGTTTTGGCAGAATTAGTGTGATTGCAAAGAACCCAGGAAAACCTATCTTTTGTGCCTCTGCTATTTGGATAGGGAGAAGTAAAGCAAGTAAAGAGAGAAACCTAAACTTTGGATAGTTAAATTGTAACGAATGCAGTGTAGAAGAGAAACAGTATTTATTACATACATTATTACATTTGGTAATTTAAGGAGGATGAAAAGCAACAATAGAGTTAGAAAGGAGACTGTAATTGCGTGAGTCCACCAAATATGCTGTGTACCATTAGATTATTTCTTTATGCAGACTTGAAAGGCCTTGGGTTGTCCAGCAGTTCTGGAAACAATTTTAAAGGAAATTATGTTCAGATACATGTAAATTTTCCTGCCCAGTAGACATTTAAGTTTGACAGAGTTGACGCTACAGGAAAAAATACTGCTTTTTTGATAACAGTTCTGCTGGCATCATTTATTTCTGCTAAGAAACTTGTCTTGTGCACTTTTATGGGTGCTCCACAGAAACAGGCTAACAATAATGGCAGTTCATGGGATAGCTGCTTCCCTCCCATCCCAGTTTATTAAAGAATCATCCATTTCTAAGCTTTCTTAGTCCCCATGGTTAAAGTAAGAAAACTAGAATACATGAACCTAAAGAAAGGTACATAGTTTTAAAATAGATTTGTAAGGATTGTTATTTTTAGATGTCTGACTCTGAACTTGGAGTGTTCATCACCATTGTAATAAATTCGAGGAAGACAAAAGTCTGTATTCTTAGGAAAGTTCTTCTTTTTCTAAGATGAAAATAGTAAAATTATCCAGAAGTCAGTAATCTGGTTACTAGAACTCTTGTTTGGTAAAATAATTGTCAGTTGTAGTAACAGTGGATTTCATAGAAAAGGTAAATGTGATACATAATAACTGGCACTTCATGGCTGTGAAGATGCTGCGTGTAAAGCTTAACAAAGCTGTCCCTGAAAACTGGTTGGCAGCATTTTTTTTTTTTCTTTTGGCCTTTTTTACCCCAGGGGTGGAATGCCTTTACTATTGGGCAATGTGAAAAATACACATAAAGATATTGAAAGTATTTTATTTCTGATGGACAGAGTTGAACATTACCAGTCAAAAATTAATGCATATTGTAGGTGTGCTGTGGGATGCATGATGATGGATAGACAGCAGAGATCTTGGATTTAGGCCATCTACAGGCTGTCACTTGCAAATACCGTGTTGTGTTAGATTCTTCCACTTGAGGTGGTTGCAACTGAAATTGCTAAATTTCGTTTTAAAGTTTGGGTTTCAGGTAGACATGGCACAACTGTCTCAATGCTTTAGAAAATGATAAGCTTGATACTGCTATTGCAAGTTTTGATAAGTGCTAGACCTTCTCTCTTATTTGGGAAAGTCCATTTGGAGGCTTGCATGACATTACTAATGTAAAACAGTCAGATAAAACTAATTCTAAATCATTGTAAGCTTTTAAAATATTGTGAAGAAAATTTGTTTCTTATGGTAGTATGTATTTTAGAATCCTGGAGACCAATGGACTTTGCCTTTTTGCACACTAATCACACAGTATACAGGAATACTTAAATCTTCCCACACGCTGCATTCCAAATATGCTTCAGCTTCTGACTTGCAGATGTCATGTAAGAAGAACATAATTTTCAAGGGGCAAAAATCTTGACTGAGTCTACAGAGACTACAAAACTAGATGTCACCTACAGCTTTCCTTCCCTCATTTGGATGCTTCCTTGGGGTCCAGACACGCATCAGTTACAGTTCAGTTTGTGAACTCAGGAACTCTGGGATACTTCCTCAGTGTCTCCAAAAGTTAATTAAGAAAAACAGCCTGTTGCCAATAAGCTCAGTTTTCAAAATATTAAGAGCTCGCGTATTAAGAGAAGTTGAAGACTTCAAAAGTAGTGTTGTTGTCCAGCCAAAAGCCCTTTCCACATTTTAAAAACCTAAGTGTATTTAAGGTAGCAGGAATCTCCATGCCTGCTGGGCTTAAGTATTTTGCATAGATGCACCGTAATTATGATATTGAGGAGAAAAAAGACAAAATAATTTGCTAATTATTTTAGCTATTCTTGTAAACCAGAGAAGACATAGATATTGAAAATTCCTTTTAAAAGCCTCTCAGCATCTCTGTTAGTCCTTGGGTATTTTTATTTAGCCACCAGTGACCTTAAAATTAATAAGCAACATTTGTGAAATTCCAGGACTTACAGTTCTGCAAATCTTATCCTTAGATGAAAGAGAATTGGCTTAATATCCTGTTTGCTTCACCCCTTTCAACTCTAAACATTACAGTGAAGAAATCTGCCCAAAGTGAGATAAACCTGTAAATGTTTTATAAGTGTGGTTGATACGTACTCCTCAGTGTACAGATTCAACCCAAGAGAAAACCTTTGCAATTTGATGCTGCTGCTGTTAATGTGAATGAAGGAGTCGTCTCCCTTCCTGAGATGTGGACAGCAGTGGCAAGAAAAAAATAAAATTTCCAGATACAGTTTGAGATTCACTTGATAACAGCAGTTGCACAGAGGTATCCTAAAGCTGAACATTGTTTGAATTATCTCTTTAGTTTCTAGTTAGTTCTTTTCCCATCTCATATCACCTAAAATTTAGGTTACTGGTGACCCATTTTTTTTATAGAGAGCCATTATTTTTCCCTCTTTTTTTCTTTTTAAATCACCTTTGGTGTGACATTTCTAGGAGGGACAAATGCACTGACACAACATAGTTATGGCTTTGTATGTGTGAAAAATTTCTGCAACCAGACTTGCACTGGGATAGCTCCAGACTCTTGTTTGTCACTGAGGCACAGTTGAATGATCTCCAAAATAAAACTGTGTTGTAATTGGCTCAAGGGATGAATTCTCTTCTAAGTCGATTTGCTGATATGCCTGGAGATGTTGCCTTAGACTACTGCAAGAACACTTGTGCCAACTCTTAGTGCTCTTTAAAACATATTCTGTGGTATGTTTGAACTCCTAACTGCCTGTGTTCTTGCTATAGGAGTCTGGGTTCTTCTACATACCTTTCTGACTTTACATTCTTATGTGATATCTGAGGCAAAAAAAGAACAAGAACTGAAATATAGCAGTGATATCTTGCTGAGTCACCTAGTTTGAAATCGAAATGACATTTTGCTGTTTCTGTCTCTTTAATGGCTTTCTCTTTTAATTTTTCTAAAATTAAAAAAAATCTGGACTGGGAATAAAGGTCCACAATCAGTTCTAGAGTGTCAGTTCAGAAAATTTAATGTTCCTTTTCCTATTTTTAGTTTGAAATACTATAAGTCAAATGCAATCTGGCTTGTCAAGTGTGATGCACGTGTTGTCAGGGAACTTTGAGTTTTGTTACCTCGTCTGAGTTAAGCATAGCATGTGTTATTTAACTGCTGCCTTTGTTGCTAGGAGAGAATAGTGGCTGTTCTACATTTCAGTGGTTTCAAGTTGTAATGAGGTACAACGTCAACAAAAGTGACAGGCAAGGTTTAATAATTCACAAACAGAAGATCAGAGGAGACAGAATTCCAACCCCCTGGGTATCTTGCTTTTCTCTTTCCTTGGGCAGAGGTGTTTCTATAAGTGAAATGACCATGGGGATTTGGAGCATGTCATTGAGAGGACATTAAAGAGAAAGGTGAAGTTCTGCTTTTGGAATAAATTTCTCTTCCTTAGCAGTTTCATTAGGTTCACCTGAATAAACCTGAAGCATAGTGCTCTGCAGTTGTAGTGGTGGTTAGGAGTTGAAAAGTCCTGACTCATGGAGTCACCAGCTGTGAACTCTTCAAGGAATATGCCTGAGAGGAGGTTCCTTGTCTCTCTTTTCTTGAAAGAATTATAATAAAAACCCAGTTGAAATCTCCTCTTTGGCTACACATTTAAGTTTATGTGCATATTCTATGATTGTGTTCCTCTGTGCCACCCTCCCAGCGTTGATGATGGCTTTGATGGTTAATGGTTTATGTGGATTTCTGGCTTCTCTTCCAGGAGAAGAATACTCCATTTGCTTAAGGTTTGCAGAAATGAATTTACTTGAGACTTCTGGCTAAGGAAAACTAGAATCTCCTTTCTGTTCTCCCAGTATAGTACAGCAGAGAATGACACAGGCTTTTGTTTGCAGTCTTCTTTATAATCCAAATAGAAGTCATACTAGCTTCTGTCCAGAGAGTGCTGCTGATTTATTTTCCTTGCTCTGTTCCCTTGTTCCAAGTAAGAGGAGCTAATCTTTGGTATTTAATAAGTCACTTTTTGAATGGTGTGTAAAACACTAAGCAGTACAGTAGTCAAAATAGTTCTGAGCTCAATATGTAACCTTTTCATGATGCTTTTGTTCCAGTTGCATTTTCTTGTAACAGTCTATATCTTTTATTGTCATCTAGTTTGTGCTGTCAGACTCAGGATCTGAACTTGTGATCTCCAGAACCCAACCAGACAGAATCACAGAGGTTGGAAGGGGCTTCTTGAGATGATCTGGAGCAGCTCTGCTGCTTAAGTAGAGTTGGCTGGAGGAGAGTGCACAGAATGATGTCCAGTTGGATTTTTAATATCTCCAAATATGGAGACTCTACAATCTTTCTGAGCAACCTGTTCCAGTGTTTGACCACTTTCTCAGGAAAATTTTTTCTTTATGTTGGGTAGAATTTCATGTGGTTTAGTTTGTGTCCATCGCCTCTTGCCTTGTCAGTAGGCGCTGCTGGCTTTATTTTCTTTACACCCTTCCATCGGGTATTTATACATATGGATAAGTTACCTCCTGAGTCTTCACTTCTGCAGGCCCAGTTCTCTCAGCCTCACCTCATGTAAAATATACTCTGGTCCATTAATCACTTTTGTGGCCCTTTGCTGGTATGTCCATACCCTGTGTTTGCCAAAAAAATCCACTCTTCTGCCTTGGGAAAGGCAGAAAAATTTGGTAACCTTCACTGTTATGGATGGTATGCTACACATTTTCCCAAAAGTGTGCAATTGCAGCTGTGTCAGGACTCTATCCTTTTGTGGATTGGAGGGTGCATTACAGATAAATTTTGTTCCTCAACCAGTTTCCAGGGATAGTATTGCAATTGTTGTTTGGAATGTATCTTTTGAAAAAGATAAGAATCCTTCTTCAACTAATGTATTTTCTACAGCTTCTGTTTTCTTTAATAACTGTAGTTCAGATGAGAATAATCACCAAGGAAGTTTTTTGGAGGGTTAAGGGTGAAAACACTTTCACATCAACTGACTCCACATTTCTTACTGAAGTTGCTTTTACTTGCACTTTTACAGCTAAAAATAAAGTCTAGTGGATGAAGATGTGGGCTGCAAGCCACATTCTTCTCATTCCCTGATTTTTAGGTTCTGGGAGTATTGCTCAGAGACATAACTGCTGCTACCACATTAATAAACTGTCCTGCGAAGGAAAAAGGAATTAAATGAGCTGTGCAAGATTCTTAATGGAAGCAGTCCTCTGTAGAGTCAGGAATGGAACATAAGATATTGGGAAGATTTGTGGACAAAAGCGGTGTTATTGTTCCTTGGAGCTCCTTTAAAAGCAGTAGAGCAATGGAAACAACTGAAAATTTAAGGATCTTGATTATTAATATATAGATTCATATTCCCACTAGTATCAAAATATTGTGTTTATTAAAAGGATTTCTGTGTCAGACTGATACAAAAATATCACACTCGTTTGTAACAAGGCACAGTAAACTCAAAATCTAGTTCACTTTAAAATGATCTGGAAGTTGCTGCTGGACACTTTCCCTGAATCTCTCTACCAAGCTAAGGACTATCTGAAACTTTAATACCTTCCCTAGAGCTGTCCACAAATAGGTAATAATTCCTAAATTTTTCTTGCCAAGAATTGAGTGCATATACAGTGCTGATATGTGCTATAAAGATACTTAGAACAGTTAAAAGGCAAAACAAGCTGTCTTTCCTTCTCAGATTTTTGTTTAAGGTTGGAGTGGGGTCTGTTTCTGTCAGCTAGTCTGACCTTCCTCCTGAAAGAGGCAGCCAATCTTACTTTTTCTTTACCAAACCTTTAGCTACTTGAATTGCAGGATACGTTTGCCTGTCTGGGAAACTTAAATCTGCAAGGCTTTGCTGCATTGTTTGTTTAGGAGGAGAAGCTGAGTATAGTATTTCTTTAGTGGAATATAAGGAATGTACATTTTGTTGAATGCAGGGAAAGCTATCATGGTGTTTTCCTTTGTTTAACATATTTCAAGTCTATCTTTCCAATAAGTTCTCAGTCATGTAGAACATTATGTCTCTACAGGCTGTTCTTTCCTGTGGCTCTTCTTACTTTCTCTGCTTATTGCCTCTCATTCACAACTGCAGCCAGTCACTTCCTTTCAAAACTAGTCCATGATAAAGACCCTTTTTTTTTTTTTGCCTCCTTTTAGCGTCAATAGTCAGTATATAAAGGGGATTTAATTGAAATAACTTGAAAGAAGACTGCTTAGCTCTCTCATCTGGGATAACCACACCTGAGGTAGGAGGTAAACAGTAGCCTTAGTCTACAGCAGCAACTTTTAACATAATAATATTCAAGCTTGATTAAAACCTGTTGTTTTCTGTTGAAAATCCACAGCTCCATGAGTTATCCTAATGGTTAATTAGTCACAGTGTTAAATAAAAAAATTATTTGCAATCTGAATTTGTTTAGCTTCAGTTATTTATGTCTGGATTTTATTGTCTTCACTCTCATCATTGTCATTTGTACCCACAAATCCATGGAATAGAGTGGAGTGTATTGATTTTCTCTCGAATAAAATGTAGAATGCATTGAAATCTTGCTAAGAGGTGCACTTTCCAGTCCTTGGTCAATTTGTTCAGCTTTCTGCTGAGCTATCTTCAATTCTTCAGTCCTTTTTCTTGTGTGGACCTTGGACAGAATGGAAGAAAATTTTTGGGCTGGTGGATTGCCTTTTTTTCTTATGTTCTGCTTTAATATCAGGGTTTTTCATTGTTCTCAGAGTTGGATTATACTGTGAGTTTGTGTTTGGCCGATTCAATGGTAATTATTCCCAAGTGCTTAGAACATAAGTGGGTGTGGTTGGTTTGTTTTGGGTTTTTTGGGGTTTTTTGTTTGTTTGTTTGGGGTTTTTTGTTGTTGTTGTTTTGTTTTTTTGTTTGGTTTTTGTTGTTGTTTGTTTTGTTTTGTTTTTCAAGTACACCATATTCAGGAACATAGACAAACTGCAATGGAAACAAGAGTGTTAACTCTGCCTATCCACAGTTTGTAATGCCAGAATTTCAGTGTTATTGAAAAATATGTCCATTCTGAAAGAACTGTCAATAGAGGTAGTGTACCTTTTTTACAGAAAGGAAAATAAGCTACACAAAAAGGAAGCTTCAATTGCGTATGTGAATATCTGTTAAATAATTTGTGAGTTACATCTTCATTGTGGTTGTTTGCTGTTCTGAAAATGGCTAGGAGAGACCAAATACATTTATAATAAATTTGTTGCATATTCCTATTACAACACTTTAATTTCTGATTATGAAATAAAAACCAGGCTGGTTCTGATTTCAGTAGGAATTTGAGATGCTACCAGCTGAAAATAAAACTTTTTTCTCTACATTGGTCTGTGTCAAATCTGTGAACTCCTTTTGCGTCTTGCCACCTTCTTCCATGTTTTATTAAATAGTTACTTTCCCACTCTCATTTTTATTCTGTATTTTGGATTATCATTAGTCTTTCCTTGTATATTATCTTCTAGATAATTTTTCCTTTCTCTGTGGCATGTGTCTGTTACCTGTCATGCAACTTCAGTAGGATTGCAGGTGTATTCTGGTAGATGTGGCAGTGGGGTCTGTGGGAAGGGTCTTGTGTTGGCTGCTGTGCTGCAGTGGTTGGGGAGAGGACGTTGTTACAGACTACTTGAATATTTTCCGTTCTTATTTATCAAAGGTAAATGGCAACTGGTTTGGTGTTAGTGATTTTTTTTTTCCCTGTTTTTAACTGTGGTGTTGTACCTATGGAAATTCTGCTTATTTTTCCTGTTCCTAATGGATACTTAATTCTTCTTATTGCACATAAACCCTTCAAACAGAACAACAAGGCAAAGAGCACAGTGGTTTGGTTTGGACATGTCCAAAGAGCACTGATCTGTGTTGTCAGCCCAGCTGAAGGAGGATTCCTGTTTGAAGCCTGCAGCTGGATTACCACACCACTTACATTCCTCAGTGGTGAGCTGTGGGAGTGACTCTGGCACAGCCTTTTCCTGTTAAAGTTTGTAATAACACCAACCCTGCTGTGGGGGGTAGAAAAAAGGTTTGAAGTGTGGGAAGGTCTTTTTTGACTGGTTATTATGTTACACTTTCATAATGATGAAGTGGTGGAAGAAAGGTTGCAGGAGCCACAGATAAAAATAGTGTGAAATTGGTGTTTTTCAGCTACTATTTATCGTGCCACATTGCTCATGACTTCAGTTTTTTATTTTACTGCTTGTGTGAATCGTTGCACTTTAAAATGGATAGCATTGATGGTTGCTTTCATTTTGTTTTGCCTGCTACTCAGCAATTTTGGTCTGTGTTTAAAAGTAAATTTTAAGAGAGAACACTTTATCTTTTTGCTTTATCAAACTCTGTGACCTCTTACAATCTTTGTGTTCAAGCATCAGTTGAGTGGCCAGAGTTGAGGCACTGTGTAGTCAGTGTTATGCTCCTGTTACATAATGGAACTTTATTTCAGTGTGAGTAGAAAATAATTTAACATACTAAGTAAATAATTTTCACTGAAGATTTCCACTAGGCATGTATGTGAGTTCTACTATTTCAGCACTTTGTCATCTTCCAGGTAGAAAGGAAACTCTGTAAACTTACTTTCTGAAGTGGTAGTGTTTTTTTCTTTTGATTCGCTAAAGAAGAGACTCAAATTGTTTGAGGATACATTTTCTGCTAACAAAAGCAACAAAACAACAGCAGCTTGTACCTACACAGGACACCTTTGTGTCCATCAGAACATGTCTGTAAGTCTGCTGTTGATCGAGACTGCTTTATAACAAGGTCTCGACTGTAGTTAGCAAATGTCATCAGTTTTTTAAGTCAGTAGGTGTATGAGAAGAAATGGGCTATTCGCCCACCCTTTTTTTTTTTTTTTGTCATGAATATTTTAAGTGGAACTTTCAGTTGTTTTTCAGACTGCTAAAGCTGGCCTTTTCCATCACCTATGCTATAAATAATAAGGATGTCACCTTTTATGTTGACAGCTGTTGTGTATTGTGCTGCACTCAGTAGATGTGTTTCTGCTTGTTTCTTTCTTCAGTTGTGGCTGTTTTCAAGTGAAGATGACTGTATTACTGTAACTGTTGCTTTGGGGATACACAAAAGCTTTCCATCCTTATTCAAGACACTAATTTTTCCAGGCCTTCCATTCCCTTAGGATCCAAGACTCTGTTTATTACAGGTCCATGTGAGGAGTAACATCAGCTTTTTGAAACAAGGTGTTTTCAAGGTCTTAGATCTGCTGTGTGATACTTCAAATGCATTAGAAAAAAGAAAAAGAAGAAGTATAGAAATAAGGAAACTGTGGACTAAAAAAGTAACGGCAGTTGTAACTTGCTTTAAAATACTATTAGTTGGGCAATTAGTATCAATTTTAGAGTATACAAATTGTTATATATGATGTGTGTACACAGAACTCTTTTTCTGCGTATTTCAACCTTGCACAGCAGGGCGTGTGTTGGCTGGGGTAATCTGCCTTTAAGGACCTCTGACTCTTCATCTGCTTGCCTGAAGTTGAGTGGGTTTGCTAGGGATCAAGGGTACTCTGAGGCTTTTCTTCTCTCCTTAGCTCTGTGTGATGTAATCCAATTTCCATGGCATGTGTTTTGCAGAAACCCTGCCTCTCCTCTCTCCATCTCTGGTTTTCCTTGTTAGGGTTATATTCAGCACTGGCTGCCAGCTCGTGACTTCACATCATAGGACATTTATGGATACCTAGACCAGACAGAGAATTTCCTGTTTAAATTGAAATTGTGGCTTGCCCTGCTTTTCTGCATGCTATTAATAAAATATATAATGTTTGTCTGTTTCCCACATTAAGTATCTTCTTCCTGATGCTTTTTTGCTTCCAGAGAGGTCTTTGTCAAAGCTGTGTTGAAGGAAAGAGCGCAACTGTGCTTGGCAGAATACGCGCTTAATAGTCAATTAACATTTCCCCTTTGTGGGCTTAAGTGCTCTAAACTGCATTTTATGTAATAATTCATTACCATACAAAAGGAAATGGGAAATCTATATGGAACACAACTTAGAAGAAAGAATTAGAGTTCTTATGAAAGTTATCTATAAAATACTGAAATAGGGAAATCATTATTTTTTTACCTTTAGGAATTAATGTCAGATGTTGCAAACATCTGTTCTCTCAGGTATTCACAGTAGTTCTGGAATGTCTGGCAGGAGGAGAAAATGATGTAGGTTGACTCCAAGACAAAACTGAGTTAATTTGGAATTGGATATCCTAGGAAAGAGCAGGGACTTTACTGAATTGATCTGAACTGTGTTAAGCCTTCAGGTGTAAACTGTTTCCTAGCCCCAAATCAACAGAGGTTTGTAATCCATCTACCCCTAATGAAGCCTTTGGTACTTTCAAAATCTTTTCAGAACAGTTTAGTAAGGGATCTAAAAAAGAGTTCAGTCTTACTTATGACAGAATATGATGTTTTGTTTTTAATACCTCGTGTCGTGATCTTCATGTGAGATGGACGTAATGTCTAACAGTAATGTTTAAGTCTTGATGGTGAAGTTGTCTGAGAATATCCTATGCTCTTGTAATGAAAACTGTTTAATAGCAATAGTTAATTAATTTGTTTATTTTGCTTTTGCAGCATCTTTGAGGATGAAAGCATGAAACTACGACAGCTGAAACTACAGAATCAGGTAAATGATAGTGCTGAAACTGGTAAAAATAAGTATAGGAAATCAAACAGCCCCCTAGAGACTTGAAAAATGGGAGTGACATGCTAAAAATGGTTGGTCTAAAGAACTTTGAAGATTTTCATGGTTTTTGTTAGTTCAAGTCAACCTTGCCATGGCTTGTAGACTTGGTGTCTATAAATTGATAAATTTATTTTTCATGTGCTCTCTTATTTCATTGGGATTGAGTTGCTAGAGTGCAGGACTAAATCAAAAGACAGGAAGACTGCAGGGAATTATCCATTTTAGGCATCAAAGGGACGGTTTCACCGACCTATAGAACAATCTTTTTAACACTGCTGTTGAGAAGGATTTCCAGCCTCTTTTGACCTTTTTTTGTTTCCTACAATGAAAATATTTACAGCCAAGCATAGGTCAATTATTAGGCTATAGGTCTCAGTTTCTGAAGTGCTGTTTGCTGGATGCTTACATTACCATATTCTTCAAAGCAATGAAGTATCCATCCTTAATATTTTTTCTCTGTGAAATTTCAAATGCTTATAAATAGATTAGAAGATGTGAGACTCTTGTGATTCTCTAGCTAGCTATTTCACATGGACCTCAGATCACTGTCTTGCATTAAATGCATCTTGTTCAAATTCAAGTATGGCTTTTAGGAAGGTGCTTTCTCAGCTGAGGATCTTTAAGTCCAGACACAAGTCTTCAGAGAGCTGTTGCAGTGGGTGATAATCCTCTTTGCCAGAACTTGGTCATTATTTGTAGTCTGAGTTTTTTAAGCTTTGACCTCAGACACTGAATTTATTACCAACTGTATCTAGGTCTCTATAGGCACTAATCTAAAGCATTTAGGAGTCAAGAGGTAAAATTTATCTTGGGTCATGTTTGTGGAAGCTGTGATAGTCATTTATCTGTAGACTATCAAGTGACACTTGTTTAAAAACAAACAATTTATTAAAAAATAGAATTAATTCAAGTAATCTATAAAAGAGCATTTAGTGTCCGTTGCCATTCGGTAAGAAGTTCCAAAATTAAGGATGGTCTGACTGCTTGGTGAGAAATCTCAGGGTCTGTTTTAGGACTGGTCTTGGGTCATAAGGTGGTAATAATCACTGTCTCCTAGTGCTGGGTACTGTGATCAGTGTTCACTTAGTGTCAGGCCTTACCATGGGGATGTATGGCTATTCCTCCAAAATAAAACTGCTGGCCTGGGTGGAACTCCCTCAGAGCAGCTGTCAGTTGCATCATGAAGAGGTCAGTTTAAATAATTTGTTCCCTTTTGCAAATTTCTTTCCATCTTTCTTGGATTTGGTTGAGATTGCAATCATCTTCAAAAGCAACAGTTAGAAAATTTCACCCTGCCCTTTGCCAATGAGATTTATTGAGAAGTGCTGACAGTCTCTAATTTAGGATTTTATAATTAGGTTTGGATATTAATTTAAAAGTCTACTTTAACATGAATAGTACTATGCCTTCTGAAGAAACAGAGGTCGTTAGGAGATCATTACCAAATATGATGGACTTGCTGCTGGTTGTAGCTGATGCCCTGCTTGATTAATTTGTCATAAACGATTACAGGAATTGGAATTCTAAAAAATGCAAAATGTTTCAATCCAGCAGGATCATGTGTAGAATCTCTGGTCATACAGAGAATCTGGAATAAGCCATAGCAGAGACATGCTTGTCCATCCGCCTTTATGATGGGTTTGGAAAGCCTGTAATTGCAGTAACATATTATTTATAATAGTGCCTGACATCCAGTTCCATCTGTGGGCCAGCTCTGCCTGCCAGGATGCTTTTTTCTCCTGGTCTACTGCCTTTTCCTTGAGGCAGGAGTGTCTGGTTGCTCAAGCAGTGCTTATTTCCTCATCAGTAGAAGATTTTTGAGTCTTCTGAAGTGTCTGCAGCTCCAAGTGCAATGCTGCCATCTCCCTGTACACGGGGAGCACGAAGCCTGGTGTGTTTCTGAACGTACCTGGTGTGGTGCATTCCTTTTGACATGGAGTTTCACTGATGCCACCATCACTGGCATTGTCACTGCTGCCCCAGCCTGGGCTAAGGGGCAGCTGGAAGGGGAGAGGATGTTCCCTAGCAAGGATCAATCCTGCATGGCCTATGAAGGTTAGGACTATACCACGGAATAAATAGCACAGGATTGCACCTTCAAGGCTGGAGTGGTTGGAACTTTCCTGTATATCAGCTTCCTGCTATCACAGCTGGAGAAAGAGAATACTAAACAAGTTGTCTTAACAGTACACTAGATATTCTCATGTGACTTCTTGAAAACTCATTTGAACAGGAGTTGGTGGTTTGTCATCCTTTAATCGTCCTATATTCTGGTGATATGGTTTTCTAAGGTGTTTCTGGAAGTATTTCAGGCATGGAGGTCACAAAATCCAGAACAAATCCTGAGAATTAGTATCTGTTATTTATTTAATGGATTGTGTGTTCTGGTGTCCTGTTCATGAACTATCTACGTTTTATGTAGTAATATTATGTGAGTTTTTACTGTGCCACAGAGCTGGAGGAAAAGGCTAATTAGTAGACAAAATGAAACAAAATATCCATTTCCTTTTTCTACTGCCTTAGTGGAATACCGCTGGGAATACATCGTACGGAAGGGCAGGCTGCTCTGCCACCGTATGGAGAGAAAATGAACTACTGTTTGCTGTCCTGACAATGGACTTGCAGATATTTTTTCCATCTCTGAAAGCAAAGTAGTAAAGAGAAGCCTTTAAAAAAATTAAGTTACTATCAAGTTTTGTCACTTTGATTATCCTGAGGTTCTTGCAAGAAAGGAACAGTCACATTTACCAGCAGTAAACTGTATGTTTTAATATAGGCTGATACTATTGGATTGGTGAGTCCTAGACACCCTTTCATGTAATACAGTGTATAAGAATAATAATTAAACTTTAGACTGGTGAGCAATGAAATGTTTAAAAAAGCTTATTTAATAGAATAATCCACTAAATAACTCTTGAAATTATTATATCCTGTGTTGAGCTCAAATTCAATTTTGCATTCCAACAGAAGCTGTATATTTTCCTATTTTCTTACTGCCTTTAGGTTGTGTCGGTTTTGCTGGGTATTTTGGGGTTTTTTTCTTGCTTGTCTATTTGTCAGGTAGAGAAACCTTGACAACAATTTTTCTCAAATCCTTATTTTGAGTATAATATTTTGATTCTTGTTTTTCTTCTCTCCTTTGGAGAATTATAAACTATCATGACATTTTTTTACTTTTCCTCAGCATTCATTAAAAAAATTAACAAACAACACAAACCCATGTAAATTCTTCTGAAAGGTCAGTCTCACAATATTCCTAGAAAACACATCAGTAATTAGCAAATACTAAGAGTCTGACTTTATGGCTTATTTTTCTTTTCTTATTCTAGACCAGTGTGATAATCTCTTTGGAATTCTGTGTAATTTTTGCTCTGCAGAATAATCCTTGCAAATAATTCTGCAGTAGCAAACACTACCTGTATAGCAGTTCAGTCTTCAAAGGGTAATTCTGAGTTTAAATTTAAAAAGTAATTTTGTTTCAAGGTTTTTGCTGCTGTTGTTGTTTGTTTGGGTTTTTTTGTTGCTTTGGTTTTTTGTTTGTTGGTTTTGAGGTTTTGTATGTTTGGTTATGTTTGGGCTTTGGGTGGTTGGGTTTTTGGTTTTTGTTTTTTTTTCTTTTAGAAAAGTGAAAAAAACAGAATAAAGAATCAAGGGCTGAGTTGTGTTGGAATTCCTCACGGAGAGGTTGCCTGAGAATTCAATCTCACTTGAGATAAAAAGACTAATAGGAGAGGAAAGAACAAACAAGAGAGAAAGAGTAACAGAAGAGGAAAGGGCTCCAAAGATGTCTGTGTCTCAAGTGGATTGAATTGTTGGTACTGGTGAATTGTTTATCTGATGGGTACGTTGAGACTGAAAATAATTTGATGGAAAAATAGTTACTATCATAAAAAACAACTTTCAGGGGTGTTCAGGTACCTAAGAAGCAGCCATGGATAAACTGCACCTACTGTAAGGAGCTTGCATGTTGTTTGCATAATGGCACAGAATATTAGAATATGATTTTTCCTTCTTCATGCATCACCTTTGTTTTTAAGGACTAAGCATGTCTGTCTTTAAAATGGCACCAGGTCCCTTTTTGCCTTGATTTAAGTCTAGAAGTTGTTTCTCTTCTCGTTGAGTAGGAAATCTTAAATATCAAATGTATATGTATCTTGGAGAAGTAATGTTTTAATTTTTAGCATTTGGACTTACCAGTCTTTCCTTTCAGTCCTGAATTATATGGAAAAATTTTGCAAGGTAGGTCAAATTTCCTTTTAGTGGATCATTCCTATTTTAATTACTGTTATTTATTTATTTGTCTCCCCCCTTTAGTCTCATCTCTCAGCATTGGTTTCTGGGAACTATTTGCTTTACCTTCTCCCTGTAAGGCGATAGCTTTTGAGATAAAAACCTTTTCCTTTGCAAGTCCTGACTGTTTCATACTGGATTATGGATGACTGCTGAATTTGTCCATTTGTGTTAAGGATTGCTGCTGCTTAAACTGGGTGAAAGGATTTAACATGATCTGCTGGTAGTCTCAAGAAAGGTCAGGAAACAAGTAGGTGTCCATGTCAACCTCTCATGGAGAATCAAAGGCAGTATCTCACTCCAACACCATGGTGATATCTGTGTCTAGGATTTTCATAGGAGATTGCAAGAATATTTCAGGTTTATTTGAGATTCTGGTCAGGGATATGTCATTGCCAATGGCTGCAGCGTGGATTCTGCCTCTCTAGATGTGGTTACTTATCTGTTTCCTGCTTTTCTTTATTCCGCAGAGAGCCCTTCTAGAGAAGAAGCAGAGGAAGAAACGACTTGACCCATTGATGGTACAGCCAAATCCTGAGGCCAGGCTGCACAGGTCAAAGCCCAAAGGGTGTGAGGAGCAGACTCCTTTAGTAGAAACTCCTACCCCTGTCCACAGTGATGTTGTTTTACATGGTAAATAATCAACCTCATTGCAACAGTGTTCCCCAAAATCCCAATGCATGCATTATGTCACAGATGGGTGCTTACATTGCTGTGGCAGGGGTCAAATGATAAGATTGGTTACATACTTTTCTATATACAAAAGTAGAATTGTAGTACAGTATGGTTGAGCAATACTAAACTGTGAAAGCAAACAAAAACCTCACCTTGATTTTTGTGACAGCTGTAAATCTTCACATGCCCTTGAGTAATCTCGCCCTTGGGTTAGGCTAGAAGAACTGTAGAAATGGGCTGGCAACTTCTATAAAGGTGGGGGACATAAAAATCCAAAGTAAGAAAATCTTCTGAAGGTGTAAGATGAAGAAAATAATTCGGCAGTGGCTGCTTGTATGGTGTTTCCCTATGGTGTCATGGCATACATCACCTCAAGGCTGCATATGACTGAATGATAGAGAAAGCAAACAAAAAGTGTTGTGAACACTGTGTTAGGCTCTTGATGGTTTTTACCTCATCTGTTGTTTTCTATGGGCTTCATTGAGACAACTGAAACATGGCAGGTTATAGAGGTCCACAAAGTCATGAGCATGAAGTGCTGTCAGGGCCAAAGGCAATAACTTGGTGGCCTCAAAACATTACAGTAAAATAGTGACCATTCTTTTAGGAGCGAAAAGAAATGTAGTAGTGAGAGCCTTAAGATTTCCATGTCACAAAGAGGTAAAAAGAGCAGCAATGAAATCCTTACATTCCAGTGGAAGTGTCAGGAAGTTGTTTATGACAGCCAGGATCCCATCAGCTTATCAAGAAAGTAATGGGAAACATTCTAAGGCTTTGAGGTGTGTTATAATATAAGCATTGTATTGATAACAAATTAATAGGTGCAGTAGAATTTTAAATGCCCAAACAATTACTTGGTTTGAAGATCACATTTGGAATTACGTTATCCCTTCTGTCTTGAATATTTTTCTTGTTCTCCAGATGCCTTTAAGGATCATAGGATGGGAAGAAAAGTGGTGATGTTTATGGTTGCATTTATGTGTTTAAAATCAGGTGTAAGAAAGCTTCTGTTAAAAGACACTTTCAAGTCGAGAAGAGAATGAGATATAAGATTGGTGTAACTTTTAAGGTAGGAGTCTTCAGTAAGACTCAAATGAAAACTGAACTGTTCACTAAATACCTTTCATAGTTCTGGGGCTTCCTCAGTGCAAACAAATCCTGTTAATAAGTGATAACAGCAGTAAACGTGTCAGAAATACAATGCCTAGATAAAGCAATAAAGTTTTAAGAAGGAAAACAAGAAATCCAAAGATGGAACTATACTTATGTATTGTGTGCTACATATTAAAATTCTACTG
>WEKY01005623.1:128178-144032 GCA_013390045.1 Picathartes gymnocephalus
ATGTAGATATAATTGCTATCTTTAAAGAGGGAGAAACTGGTAACTGATACATTTAAACTAATAGGCAGTCTGTACCAGAGTCAGGCCTGACTCCTCCCAAGCTTTCTGACAAAAATTGAGAAAGTGTACTTCAGTACTTTAAAGGACACTAGAGGAAGGGAAGATGAAGAGAGCCACCATTCTGGGATGCATCTTTGGCCATTAAAAATAGACTTTAGAATTCTGTTTCATTTTGGCCTGTAGGCATTGATGGACCAGCTGCTTTCCTGAAATCAGAAGTGCAGGACGTGGGAACCAAGCTCCTAACTTTGTCTGTTGGATCTACCAAACCAGAAGACAGTGCAGATAAGGAAAATGATGGAGAGGCTGTAACAGACACAACAGGCAAGCCAGATCTGCAAGAAATACTACAGAAACGAGGTAAGAGTTAATAATGGGCAAAAGTCTTTTGGGGAGCTCTTCTACTTTTATAACTTTATTTCAGTGGCATTAAAAAATAAGGAATCATGAAACAAATACCTGTAGGGTATCACTTTTTAAAGAGCTAGTAGATTCTACAGCATGGGGAAGTGGAGTGCTGCAGTTGCTTTTCCTGATATTATTTTGAACCATTTGAACCAGTTATATTTTAAGGGTTTATCAATGTGCTGTATAATTTCTGGTCTTTCCAAGGAAATTGCTGAAAAAATGCTGTACCACATTTTGCTAAAGTTTGGGGTATTTTTGTTCCAGATACGTTATATCTTGATAAGATGCTTGAATATTTTCAGAACAGCAGGAGCCTTCAGTAAATGCCATGATTTAACTCTTTAGGAGATTAACAGGAAAGGTGTTTTCTTTCTGAGTCAGAGGCTGCCACAATCAGCGGTTTTCGAGTTATATATTCAATAGTTACATCCTATTGAGTAATTTCCTAGTGGAGTGTCAAGCTCTGTCTGCCAAGTATCTTAAGTTGCTGCCAGTACTACAGGAAACCTTTTTTTGTTGCATGCAGCCTAAGCACTTTGCAGCAAAATAATGGCTAGTGTTTAATTTAGTATATAGCTTGTTTTATTTTGCAGAGCTTGTCTTCCAGAATATTTCCAGTACACTTCATGTATTGAGGTACTATCGCATACAGAGGTGTTCTCATCCAGTTGTCAGATGCCACAGCTGCTTACCTACAGATAGCAAAATTACACAAGAGTTAGAAAAGGAAACAGGAGAGAATATCCAGTAACTTCAGGGGAAATTAGTGGAGGTAGAATATAAACAGTGAATTTTGAAATTGGCTGAAGTATTAGGGTCAACGCCTTTCCTCTTCCCAAAGGTCCTCTAGGAAGTTTACTGACAGGTTGTTAAGACTGAATTTTTCTGTTTTATCTGAGACTTCCAGCAATGCCCCTTCTCTGCAGTGCCATGTCAGAGCATTGTTATAGTATTGGTCCTCAGAAAATAATTCCGTTTAGCAGGCTGTGTTCACTTTCTATAATGCTTTATGTACGTTTCCTTTCTACAGCCAAATTAAATAAAAGAATCACAGAATCAATTTGGTTGGAGAAGATCTTTGGGGTCATCAAGTCCAACCTATGACCTAACACCACCTTGTCACCCAGACAATGGCACTAAGTACCACATCCAGTCTTTCCTTAAACACCTACAGGGACAGTGACTCCACCACCTCTCTGGGTAGCCCATTCGAGTTTGCAATCACCCTTTCTGTGAAGAACTTCTTCCTAATGTCCAGTTGATGATGCAGTTCCAAGTGGAAGGACACACAAAACAGTGATGTGTAGAGGCTCTTTATAAATGTCTTTATACAGAGTTATTTTAGTTATATACACACAGCCATCTCTACATGACTGTGCTTAGGTTAAGATTGAATAAACCCTGAAACTTCTCAGTCTGTGCTTCAGTTTTAGAACTCAAGTCATTACAAGTATTTATTGACCCGAGTTTTTGGTCCTGATGCAAAAACAGGAGGGGCTCTTACTGAAAAATTGGCACACTCAGTTTCAGTGTGTACAAGACTAAGAGGAAACAGCAAGGAATGTAAACTGTACAGAGTCCAATTTATGGGATAGGTGGCAGCATATTGATCTGGATTTCCTTTTCTTGTTGTTGTTCTTAAGACATGGAGGACTTTTTTACATGAAGATATGCCAAATTGATTCAATGACAACATAAACTAAGCAGTATGTTACATCATGGAATATCAAGTAAAATCCATATTGAAAGGGCCTAACAGCCGCTTAATCATCTGCACAGTGACTGCTGCAAAATATCAGTAGGAATTTGAATTACAAGGCTCAGGAAGAGAAATAGCACATGAAGAAAATCAGCGGTCAAAATAACAGAAATTAAGAGTGTGAATAGGTATTCAAGAGTCATATATGAATTAGTGATGCCGTGAACTCATGACACCTTCTTTCAGAGATTACATGTTTGGTCCTGTATTCTGACAGGAATTTCAGACAGTTTGAATTTTGATGAAGAGGACACAGAAGAGGAAGAAGTTAGTAAGAGACCAGTATCTCATTCACCATACGCTGAATCTGAGAGGCCTAGTTCTGCATCCAGCGAGAAGTCTTTTGCAGTAAGTGTCTTGAAATCCATTTCTGACAAGCACTGGTCACATGCTTGATTTTAGTGCTAACCCCTGGAGCACTGGGTTAAAATACAGTAGCTGCCAGTACAGTAGCCAGCAATATTATTCCCTGAAAGCAGAGGAAGGTCAAGATTGTCAGGTTATCTGACTGAAGGGACACTGAGTTAAACATAAAGACTCAGCAATGATCAAAGGAACAATTGTGGGTGGAGAATCCCAGGGAGCCTAATCAGTGGATATGGGAACACAGTGAGTCAGCACTATTACCCTTAAAGGAGACCGACTGTGCCATTGTCTCTGCAAAACTCACCGAAATGACTCAGAGAAGCTCTGAAATGCCATGCAAACATAGGAGGGATTTCTTCCTGAACGTTTATAGCATTTATTGTGAGATGCAAAGGGGAACAGAATTTTGGAATGGAACAGAGAATACTGGGATTGGACAAACTTTATGTGGGATGTTTGGGGGAAGAAACTTAAGAGGGAAAAGAAAGGTGTCAAGGTGAAACAGGGAGTAATAAACATGGGAAGACAGGGATTAAAGGGGGCAAAAGGCATCAGATATGTGTAAACATCTGCAAAACAGTATGGTTGTCTGCCCAAGCCTTGTGCCTTGATTACTTCAGTGTGTCTCACTCACTTCTGAAACTCCACTTCTAACTATTTCTCATGTGAATGTGTTCATGTGTGTGTGAGATATACATACATACATACGTATGTTAACAAATTATGTACTGGACTAGCCAGTGAGTTGGAAGAGACCAGCATCAGGAAGACCCAGGGTCTGAGCTAGCTCAGACCAGATAAAGGCCGTAAGGTTTGAGCATGGATCCTGGACACCCTTCAAAGTCCATGCTGTGGGAAAGACCTGCCTGAGTGTATTTGTGGGGTGACTGTGTGTGTGTTGCCCTGCAGTAGTAGGGGAATAGTGCAAGAGGTCTGGATGTCAGCTTCTTGGGAGACTGGGCTGTGGGTGCAAACTGCCGGAGATACAGGGTGGTGGGTGCTGGAGTAGGGGAAGGGGTGAGACCTTCTAGTGAATTTCAGATCTATGTGTGTGTGTGTGTCTGTGCTATTCATTCAGGTTTCCTACTGGCTGTAGCTGGGAATGGGGATAAACCTGCAACTTCATCTTGAAGGCACAGTCAAAGAGGAATCTGTTGGGTGCTACAATTCACAGGATTCAGCTACCTCTAAGAAAAGATTACTTTAATGACCTGTACCAGATTTCCATTAGAATTCCAATTACTTTCATGACCCTATACATCCTGACTATACACATTTTTCTAAGGCTCATCCAACATTTAGTTGATATGGTCCCACCAGCAGCTTACTCCATTTCTGCTGCTGTTGTGAACCAACATAATCTCAGCACTCATTTCAGTCACAAAATTACAGCCTGTATTACTGCAGCATCCATCAGTCCTGCTTTATCATACTGCTTTATTTTCCACAGCGTTTGAAGTTGTAAAAGCAAAGAGGTTCTTTGCTTAGAATATTTACAGCATCTCATCCTATTTCCCTCTTTCTAGCAAATCACTCGTCTGCTTAATGGGTACTTTTTATCTTTTCCCCTTGGAGACGTAGTCTTTCCTCAGAGTGAAACCTTCAGCTGCTTTCTTCTGAGGAAACACAGGTGGTATCTTGTTTAACCTTCCTTTGCCCAGTATCTTCTGGAGACATGATATCTTATATTTCAAAAAACACTATTTTCTTGTGGAATACCAGAGTCTCTGATCTGATATTAATTTGCTAATATGATGCTTCTTCCCACAGGAAACAGGTGCTTCCTGTAGTCCGTCCCCTCAGGCAGATGCACAGCTGGGAGAAGTACAGAACTTGGAGGATTTTGCATTGCGCCCTGCACCTCGTGGCATTAGTGTCAAGTGTCGAATCACTAGAGATAAAAAGGGAATGGACCGGGGGCTCTTCCCTACTTACTACATGCATCTGGAAAGGGATGACAACAAAAAGGTATTGGAAGCAGCACACATTATTGTACTCCCACCACAGAATATTTTTTGTGCAAGGGAGAGCTTTTGGTAAGAAACTAGTAGCTGAGGAGAGCTATCATGCAGATGAAGACAGCTTATATTTGGCCAAGGTACTAAGGAGGGAATTAGCATGTAATTAGCATTGTATTATGGTCTAAAAGCCATAATACAAGAAAGATGAAATTGAAAAAGTATAAAAATCTTAAATGTTAAAAAAGAGCAGGAAGACAGAGTTGCTCTAGAAGAAAAGGAGGGAAGATTAGAAAGGACAGTTGCATTAAATCTAGACTGCTGAATGAGCTGATGGAGGCATAGGATTTCTGGCTGGACACTTCGGAAGAGAATAAAATTGTGGAGACAGTAATATTAGCATAGAACAAAAAAGGGAATGCATATGGGAAATGGAGAGAGAACAGTTTGGATAGCAATGCCTCTGCATTTTCACAAAGCAGCAGTCTTGATCAAAGTCTTGTGTTTCCAGACATTCCTTCTAGCGGGGAGAAAAAGAAAGAAGAGCAAAACATCTAATTACCTCATATCAGTTGACCCAACTGATTTATCTCGGAAAGGGGAAAGTTTCATTGGAAAACTCAGGTGAGAACCGCAGATGAAAACTATTGACAGTTGAGACAGGATTTTAATTTTAATTGAGTTGTGGTTATGACTGGCAATCTGGTATAAATTCAGAGAGAATGAAGTTGCATTGTTCGGTATAATCTGTATTCACTTGGGTTGGCAGCCTTCTTCAGCATTACCATTCACTGTGGCAACTCAGAGAAGAAATTGTCTAGATGCTTTTCCAGGATAGGTTACAGGCTCACCATGGGCACATCATGGAAGCTCCTTACTGAGCTGGCAGCAGGAGGATTCAGGTGGCAGGAGATGTGTGTTTTTGCTGCGCTGTACAAATACTTTCAAAAAATGACAAAACTTTACATTGATGCCTCTCTTTCTGTGTTTTTCCATAACCTGACATTAGATCAAACCTCATGGGAACCAAATTTACAGTCTATGACCATGGAGTTAACCCAGTCAAGGCACAAAGTCTAGTGGAAAAGGCTCATACAAGACAGGAGCTCGCAGCTATTTGTTATGTAAGTACTGCCTCTCCCTTTTTGCCTCTTTCTTTGTGCCTGGTTACTGAGGAAACACTTGCAAAATCGTGCTGCTGCCAGCCTCCTCCACTTAACTTTGGAACCAAGTGACCAATTTCAACCAGATACAACAACAGGCAGAGGCCTCACAGATAAATTCATACAAGTTTAATGAAAAAAAGAAAAAAAAAAATCAATGCCAGGAGTGGGAGAAACACCCAGACTTCCTTATGACCTTCTTATCTGGCCTATTCAGTGTGTGGCCAGTCAGCACATGCTTTACATAGAGCCAGCCACAGCATGAACTGCCTCTGGCCCAGCTGGTATCTGGTAGACCTTGAGAAGGAACTGGGAGTACCCTGTGAAGCAGAACTAGTTTTTGCAGAACCAAAGGAATTTTGAGGGATTGGAGGGAGTTGGTGTTACTTCAGTAGCAGCTTGTTGGTGGTAAGGTTGTGGTTCCAGGGGAAATTGTGGTTCACTAGCTCTGTTTTAGAGATGTTCTTCTGCTCTTGTGAATCACCTCAGTATATGATTCAGCATAAGAAGCACTTGTGGACACTACAGGATTACATGAGAGTTCTCATGTCATACTGTTTCATATTCCAGTCCTACAGTTGAGTAAAATTTGAGGTTCTCTACAAAACAACTGCTGTCAAGTGGAAGGATTTTTATTTTTCTCACAGAAGCTTAAAGATGTATTAGCCTACCAGGGCAGCATCTTGATTTTTTGTTTTTGCTCTTGATCTTCATGGCACTTGGGAAAAAATTGATGTGATAATTCCAGTACTAGCCTGTTTACAGGAGTATCCCTAGTTATTTTCTTTGTATATAGTATTCTTCAGTTTCCTACCTAGTTGGACACAGCAAGGTGCTACAATGAACACAGCCAATTAGTATAAAGTCAGCCTTTCAGAATTTTGATCTTTTATCTACAAGGGTTCGTAAAGTTTAAATAAAATCAGTACTCTCATTCTTATACACACCCCTAGATTTTAAGTGAAGTAATAGAGGTTGCAGCTCCAAAGACCTTTGTCTGTGTCTGCAAAATGCATTAACATGTTAGCAGAAGCTGTATCACTTCTGTCCATCAGTTAAGTACTTCTAAAAGATTCTGGCTTTTAAATTGGTCTTTGAGAATTTTAAAGGTTATCACTGATATTGTTGCAGAACACTTTAAATGGACCCTTGGATTTTTGCTGATACTGTTAAATGAACAGTTTGAGGATACCAGGACATTTTTGCTTTGCTTTTTGTATTCAATCCACTTGGAACAGTCTCCTTCAGTACTCTGGAAAAATTTGTTTTACTTAAGGTTGAAGCTTGAAGTTGCTGAATACTTCCCTTCCTGGGTCTGTTCTTAAAAATTCATAAAACAGTATGATTTGAGAGAAAATTGCAGGTGCTGTTCTTAAACACAAATAACAGCACCTGAAGAAAAATTTCATTCATTGTTCAGAAACATTTTAGACTAACTGGTGATATACAGACAACATAGACTCAGGTCAAAGATATTCTGCCTTTTGTCATACTTAAGGCTTTTTCACTAGTAAGATGTCAACATGTTACTGTCTCAGGTGCAAAAAATTTATGCATGGAAATTGCACTTGTCTAATTTTGTTGTAAGTGTTTCAGTAAGCTAAGAATGCATTCCAAATTAGTTAATGCCTTAGTGTAAATCTCCTAACACTGTTCTCTAAATGAGAAGAGGAGAGAAAGCAGCTCTCAGTGATTAAACACAGTTGCAGTTAGGTAACTGCTGCTACAGTTGTAGGCAGCAAAACTCTAAAGACTAGTACAAATGGGGATACAAGTTCAGTTTTGCTGTCTTTCCTTCTCTGAGGTGATGTATCTCATTTACTGAAAAGAATGGCTTTCCTTGTCTTTCAGGAAACTAATATCTTAGGATTTAAGGGTCCCAGAAAAATGTCTGTGATCATTCCAGGAATGAACATGAATCATAAGCGAATTCCAATCCGTCCACGAAATGTGAGTTATGAAATTTTGTCATGTTTGAGGTTGAACGAAGAGGTTAAAACTTCCCTGTAGAGGCTTGGGTGCTTCCGACAATCAGGGTTTTTAGTAGCCAGGGCTTTAGCAAGTGTCCTGGAGAGTAAATACAATGTAGCCTAAACGTGTTGATTAATTTGTTCTTGCCTTTTGCCTAATCCGTAGCCTTCTGAATAGTGTTTGTATCCTTATGGGTCCTTTGGTCAGCCTAACTATTATTTACTTATCTTTCTGTTGTTGCTGTTGCACCTACAAGCCACCCTCACAGTGGGACCCTGTTGAGCTGAGGGTTGGATGAACACACGACACACTTCCTTCTCCCAGGAGTTTGCATTCTTACATTCTTAGCCAGGATATGGATTCCGATAGATAGGCAGCAGACAGATGAGGTACTGCTGGTGCAATACCAAGAGAATAAATGTTTTTGATAAGAATGCAGTTAGCCTTTTTGTAGGAGTAACAGAAAAAGAGGATTCTTTAAGGAGAAGGAGGGATGAGGAGATGGATAGAGTTTCATTGTGACTATTTAGTGAGGATTTCTCATACGTATGAGGGATGTTATAGCTAAAAGCTTACAGAACAGTATCTGAAGGTATGTTAAGGTGTGTGATGAAAATTGTTAGGCTCCCATAATGTAGGTTTTATGTTTGGTGACAGAAGACCAAAAGGCAGAAAAACCAAGTGCCAATTGAAAGGTGTGGTCAATGTTTTAAGCTAGAAAATGGTATTTACAGCCATGTTGTGAGTAGATATGAATAGGACAAGAACATATTTCCTGAGGTCAGAGGAAAAAAATCTTTAAGAATGGAAATTGAGAGTCATGAGAGCCCAGAAAAGAGATTTAATTCTTGTGAATGGTCAGAAAAATTGTATCTGGAAGTGGTCATTTATTCATTGTCTTTCAATTGGTGTTGCCATCTTCCCCTTTAGTACTGTAATGGTTCCGTGGCCCTGCCTTAATTGTTCTTCCCTAAATCTAAATGCACTTTGTTGGTGCCAGTTCTCAGGGGTTTATTTTGCATCTTTAAAAAGTAAGTAAAGATAAAATTAAAAAGTAACTAAACTGAACAGGATGTTTTATTTAGGTTATCCTCAAAAATCCACTATGGCATCTTTGTACTATACTAGAGCACATACTATAGCCCTATCAGTCAGACTTCCACAACAGGTTGTTTTCTGAGCATTTTTTCCTATTAGTACCTTAAGCTTGGACTCTCTTTCTTCAGAGTTTTAGCATCTATAGTTTGGATTTTATTTGTTGCAGAACTTTTAAAATTAAATCATATGTCATGTTTCACTACAACCTGAATTGCCTTGTAATTAATTTTTGTCAAATTTAATGTTTTACTTTCTCTTTGTATCTTTTTGGTTTTATTTCTCTCTGGTTTTCATACTGTGCATCACTCATTAGACCCAATAGGATGACATTTAATCTTACATCCTGCTGCAGCCTTTGGAGTTTCTACTGGTGCACCTCAGGGCCTGGCACTATGCAGTTAATTGTAGATTATTTTATTTAATTTCAAAGTTTAGAATGTTAGAAGTGGAAACTGGATGCAACAGGATCAGAGAAAGACTGAGACTCAGAAGGGATTCATGCCAGCAGAATGGCAATTATCTGTGGACTCTGAATTGCTCCCTGTCCTGTACACACACTCCCTCCCTTATCCCTCTTTTGACTTTGAGTGAAATGGAATGCTTGGACTGGGAATCTATGAAAGTATCTTCCTGGTACTTGCAGAAAGTATTTGGTAGGACTGAGTTCAAGTGATGTCATTGTGTTTAATTCATTAAACAGGGAATGAAGTGACAGAGTGCACACATGAGAGAGGTGGTACTCAAAGGCAGAGCCATTCCAAATCTGATAAATGTATTTCTTTCTTCTGAACAGGAGCATGAGGGTCTGCTGTCAAAATGGCAAAATAAAAATTTAGAGAACCTCATTGAGTTGCACAACAAGGCTCCAGTCTGGAATGATGATACTCAATCCTATGTTTTGAACTTCCATGGGAGGGTCACTCAGGCCTCAGTGAAGAACTTCCAGATTGTCCATGACAATGACCGTAAGAGTCTGGTGGAGAGTGTGTGGGACTTATTCAAACAGGGAGAACCTAATTTATTTCATGAGGGTTGGGAAGAATAGGACACCCTTCCTAGAGAAGGGAAACTGGGTGAAGGAAGCTAGCTCAGGATTACTGGGAACTTCTGAACTGTCAGAAGAATTATATAAGGCCTCCTTTTTTTCTGGGGTGGGTGCAGAAACTGCTGTCCGTAACTGCAGCAATAGAGGAGGCAGATGAAAGCTTCCTGAAGTGAAAGAAAAGGTTTAATACAGCACCTTCAGGCTAGAAAAAGAATGGTTTGAGCTCTGGTTCTGAGAAGAAAAATAATCTCTAGAATAGCACAGTCACCCTAGAGGACAGATTTCAAAGCCACTCTGGTGGGAAAGGATGGATACACCAACCACATATATTTGGGACTGGCAGATGTGGGTGTTTTTTGTGGCTGGGTTTAGTTTGGCTTTTTGGGGTTTTTTTTTATTTGGTTGGGGTTTTTTGGGTTTTTATTCTTTTTTCTTTTTTTTTTCCTTTTGCTTCACTGTAAAATTGTTCATCTCTGAATGTCTTTTCTCCCCAGCTGACTACATTGTGATGCAGTTTGGCCGTGTAGCAGAAGATGTGTTCACTCTGGACTATAATTACCCTCTCTGTGCTCTTCAGGCCTTTGCTATTGGACTCTCCAGCTTTGATAGTAAATTAGTCTGTGAATGAGGGACAACAGACTTGAAACATGTAGAACTCACTCCCACCCCCTACATCTTGTAAGTGTTCCAGGTGTAGCAATGAAGAGCATATTGCAAGGGAAATAGAGGACAGGCTTCTGCAGGCTTATTAGAAAACCAATTCCAGCCTTCAGAGCATTGCAGGAGTTGAGAGTAGACCACCTTGGGAGCAGCCTCTGTATGGATTGTGGAAGAACAAGAAATCTAGGTGATGTTTCTGTCGTTGGTGTTGATTCTGCTTTTAGAACCTTTCTTTACAGATGCTGAATGAGAGTGGGCTAAGCCCACTAATTGGAACTCCCTGCAGAGTGGATTAGAAAAATAATGGCTAAATGTTCGTTTACCTTGAAGCTTCCACAGAGCCTGGGAGATGATGCTACTCAAGAGTTCCTAATCGGATGAATTCACAAAAAAAGAGAACAGTTGGAATAAGACATTGGCTCTAATGCAACACTTTTACTCTGTGGAATGATTGTCTGCTAAGACTGATACTCCATTTCCCTTTCAGTATTCTAATTTCTCTCTATCCCTTGACAGTATTTTTACCAAATGAAGAACAATCAAATCTCAAACACTCCCTTTTCAGATGGTGATATTATATTCATTGCTACTTGTTACTTTTAACCATGTGAAAAATGAGACTGAATAGATGATAGAATCTGACTGAATTTGGCAGAAGATAGTATTGTAACAATATACAGTACCATTTCTGAAAAGCAGTGTTCTGATTGGTTGAATCTAGACTGTAAACTGATCAGAAATATTTTTTAATTTCCCCATTGTTCATGACATTTGCTGTGTTTTTAGGTATAAGTTTGTGACCAATTTTATTTTTTTTTTAATGTGAGATTATCTCAAGGCATGACATATTGAGGTAGATTTTATATAAATAATTTTGACCTGACTATAAGAAGGAGTTACCTCAAAAAGAGATTACAGGTATTTTCAAAGGCATCATTAAGTTTAATGTAACTGTACCACAAGGCTTTGCAACGTGTCCTTCCAGTGTTCCATTTTTAATACTGTATGTACAGTATGGAGACTGTGTATCACAGCATGGAACACTTCTTGATTCATGTGGCCTTAACTCACCAGAGTGGATTGCAGCAGTGTGGCCTGGAGGCCTCAGTGCACACATTCTCTGTGTACTGAAGCAGAGAATGGTTACTGTCTTGGCTGCTTCTTGCCTATTACACATATTCACGATGGGCTTGGAGAAGTCTGTTCCTCTACTGAGACAAGAATTAGGTGTTCTCCAGCTTTGGATATTGTCCTTGTCAGCAGACTAACTCTGTTTCAAGCTGCAAAGAGCAGATACATTGCTTTTGGTCTCTAGAGTCTTTGCAGTGGTAGATATCACTTGGTCTTTCAAATTAACAAAACTTTGTAAAGACGTTTTCTGATATTGCCAGGAAGAATAATGATTGTAATCATCAAAGTAAACGCTGTATTTAGCTGTAAAATATGAATTGAGGCTGAGAAGTCCAGCTCTTATATCTCTCAGATGACCATTTTTCAGTAGCTGCTGTGATATGTTCTTGAGATGACCTCATCAAAAAAGCAGTCAGTGAAGAGAACTTGAATACTGATGGATCTGTTTTGTGCCTTTGTGTACTTCCTGCTCATCAGGCTGAGGATGACACCTGGCAGTGTTTTCCAGCTGTGCTCTTCTGAAGACTTGGCTGATGGTTCTGCATTCCCTCTGCCCATCCAGAAGAGGAAGTCAGTTTGTGTACCTGTCTGATTATTTTTCTGACTAGAAATGTTTGAAAGAAATTGCTTTATGTTATTTTGAGGTGACCTGAAGGTAGAATGCTAATTGCTGATTCAAGATGATTTTCAGTGTGCTCCGAAGGCCACAGTAGCATCCCTTTACTTAATTAGGCTTGTCAGCAGTGACTCTTCAGGCTATTTGTTAACATCAAATGATCCTGTCACAGCCTCTCAGTCAAATTATGCAGACAGATGAACTGATTCAGTGGTCTTTATCAGATACTGTTTTACATTAATTGTATTTATAACTTTTATATCTAAATGAAAATAAACTAATTTATATATTGAAAAGTCTTTAATTCTAAATGTGTTTTTTTTATTTTGCTGTCACTTACGGGTGTACCTTGTTCCTTCTCTATGCCATATTACCTCCATTTCTATTTCTTCCTATCTTCTTGAATACCGTCTTGAATACTTCTTACTCCCTCTTTTCCTTTGTAATTCTTAGTTCTCTTTCTTTGTGGTGTTGGGTTTTTTTCCCCACACAGTTAGAAATCTAATAATAAATATAAATAAATATAAGGTTAGTCTCTCTAATACTTTAACCCCCCCCATTTTCAGGTCTTACCCTATAGTTCTTGGTTTCTATTTGATTGTTTAAGCTAGTTCCATTTCTCTGTCCCATGTTTTTTAATGTTTTTCCCAGCATCCAGCTAGGGCATTTGAGATGGTTCTTACTGCATTTTCCTACCTTCCATCTGAACCCATTCAACCGTTGAAGTACATTAACGTATTTTTCTGAATCAGTTACTGAAGTAATACAAGGCTAGGAAGAACATCAAGTTGATGTGGTTATATTTTTCTGTTTCAACTGAGAGATGTATGAACCTTGGTAAGAGGAGATATGATGGATCTGATAATCAGAAACTGGCATAGCTCTCAACATGCAAGCCCTATTCTTCAAGCACCTCTGTTTTTCCCACTATTTCCATCGAGCCAAATTAGTCTTAGAGGGGAGAGAAAACAAGGTGGGAAACATGACTGGGCATTTGTTCTTAACACAGTATTATTAGTTGCATACCTGCAAATGTAACATGGTTAAAATCCCAGCGAGACCTTAAAGAAGCATATTAAATGGTTAAATTTGAGTCCTAAAGGCAGGCCTAGCAGATGGAAATGGCTCCTAGGCGGCTATAGGCTCTTGGGCTCACAAACATAAAAGACAATGAATGATTTCTTGCTCTTTCAGGGCTGAGTCTCACTCTCATTGAAGTTTTGCTGCTGAATTTGGTAGCAGTAGGACAGGAAGTTTTGTTACTGTTAGCATAATTATTATATTATACTTCACTTAGTGTGCTCCTCTTTTTGCTGGTATTAACAGCTCTGTAAATTTCTCAGTTGACATTGAATTAGGTTTCCTGTTCCTGGTACAGAAGACAAGTAAAGCCTTCCCTGTGATTTACAAGCTGAGTTAAGAGTTTGTGTGTAGTCCTGTGAAATGGAACTATGGACAGATTCTTATTTTGGCAGAGTCAAGAATCTCATCTTCTCTGCCACAGGATCAAACTGTTGTACCTAACTGCAGTTTGGAATTAGTTGAGAACTAAGAAAGTCACTTAAGTAATCCTAGGGCCAAGAGATTTGGCCCAGCATACAGTTATGAAAAAGAGTAGAAAAGCAACACTGATGTCTAAAGGCTCCCTTACCAACAGGGAAAATAGCCAGCTCCTGCTATGGGGTGGCAAAAATTGAAAGCCCTGCCAGGAAAGAAGGCAGAGATCCTGTACCAGTGTCCAGTCTTGTCTCTTTTGAACCCGATAGTTTCTGTCTTCTCATTGCATCCCCTTAATGTGTTCTATATCAAATTATTATTTCCTCACTGGAAGCTGGAGGCCACTTCTTTTGTTCCAAAATGGGAGAAAAATCCAGAAGCAAACTAACTTCACCAACATGCATTAGGGTAAAGGCTGTGGTAACCATAACTTGCTCTGGTAATTGAACATTCAGTTTAGAGAATAGATAAATGGGTGAATATATTCCAGAGCCTGGAATTTTTGATCATTTAATTTGATTCAATTAACATCTCCATACAAAGTGAACCATTGCACTGTATGCAACAAAACAGCTGAAAATTCTGGTGAAAACAGGATTTTTTTTTTTTTAAGCATAATTGAATTGAGACCTTTTTTTATTATAGGGAAAGTAATACTAATTAACTGTGGGGGAAAAAGCTTTATTTTAAAAGCTGCACAAGAAAATCATTCAGATAGAGTACAAATAGGGTTGGGGAATTAAGTCTGATAAGTTTGCCCAACTCTCTGCTTTCTGTTAGAAGCAGAATAATTCAGTTCTGCATTAGCTCCAGTAAAAAAACCCAAACAACCCACCACTAAAAAACCTGTATTCTCCTGAGTGAGTTTCCATCTGCAACTGACTGAAGTCCTGCAAACAATTTGTGTGATGATTCACAGGAAGGAATAGGTCTCATGTCCTTCTCTTTGAGCTGTGTTGATTTGGCAAGGAAATGGGAGCAAAACAATATGTTAGTCACATAATTATGAGACCTGGCCTAAAATTCCCAGTGAATATATGTGATGAGAAGTGAACTACAGTTCATATACATAGGGGTTTTTTTTTTAAATACATATGGCTTAATAGAAACAGTGCCTAAATTAATTAATCACAGGGCTTTATATATATAAAAAAACCCAAACAAATCATGCCACCAACGCCATTCAGTGAATTTTGTAACATCATCTTAATGATACTGTAGATACTCTTCGTTCCTACAGTTGTATCAGAAAACCTTATTTTTATGAAACTGACGGGTTTTGCCATCTGGTTTCTGAGGCCTTAGGGCATATTTAGAACCTGTTTCCAGGTCTCTGCAATTTTCTCTGCAACTTCAAGGAGTTAGGAGTTATTTTTAGCTTTGGGTTCTTACAAAATCTGTTTCTTCAATATACTTAAGTTTTAAAGAAAACCAACCATATTATAACTCTTCACAGGTAGTTACGTGCACAGCAGGCATCTGTGACAAAATCACCTGCTGGAGCCGTGAAAAAGTTTGGTTTGCTGATGTAGCTGCATTCCCAGAGCTACTGCTAGGATGTAGTTAATTTACTAAACTTGCTGTTTTCCCACTGCTTTTGTTTTGGGGATGTGGCTTTCCAACCCTAGTGCAACTCTTAGTCTCGTATCAGCATTTTCTAGCGCAGCACGCTGGCATTCCTGTATGAACAGGTAGGAAAGGAGCAGCTCTGACGTGAGGCCGAGAAAAGCCACGGGGACACCGCTTTGCGGGTGTGTGGCAAGTGCTTTGCCGCCTGGGCTGCCCTCGGGAGAAGCCCGCTGCCCTGTCAGGCTGGGGCTGTTCGTTTCGCGGTGGCTCCGCGGTGCTGGGTGGAAACCACGGCCGGTCCTGGCGCGCAGGGGGGAGCCCAGGAGCCGCGTCCCTGCCCGGGCGGCGCGGGGGTGTCCCCGAGGCCGGAGCCCCCTCAGGGGCGCTTGGCCCATCGCCCCTGGGAAAGCACCAGGCAAGCGGCGGCGTTCCCGGGGATCCGCGGCCGGCCCGTCCGGGCCGCGCTCTCCAAGTTCTCCCGCGCAGGGCACCGTGCCTGCTCGCGATTCCTGGCGGCAGCGTCCCGCCCGCTCCCACCGCTGCCGAGCCGCCC